>QRFJ01005743.1:0-106027 GCA_006176705.1 Cocos nucifera
TTCTTTCTAGAAGACTTTCTTTTGGAAGAAGTCTGTTCCGTAGCAGGAATGAGCTTTAGAACCTTTCATAGAAAGACTCAGTAGTGACCAGCATGTTCACTAATTCGGCCAGGAATTTTGAAGTTTATGCATGTGGTATTGCATGATGAATTGACATATGGCATCAGTCAAGGATTGCAGAAATAATTCATTCTGCAGATCCAACTAATTCACACGAGCTTCTCAAGCTCTCCAAGTTCTTGATCATCATCAGACAGTGATCTTGGACTGACTCCATCATGCATCTTAGCCTAAAAAGTATTTCGTGACATTGATATTTGGCTGCGCGGACTCTGTTCACCAAACATCTCCTGCAGGTGAGCCAACATTTGGCGAGCAGTCTTGATATCTTCATGTTGGCACTGAAGCTCATCAGACATTGAGCCCAACATGTAATATCTGATCTTATTATCTTTGTCTATCCATTTTTTCAGAGACACTCTCTATTCAGTGGATGGATGGGCTGATAAGATGGGAGGGTCCTGGTCCAATATATGGGTTAACATCTCGAAACTCAATATGATTTTATAGTTTCTGAGCCAACCGTTATAATTGGGTCCAGTCAGTCTGTGTGTGTTCAGGATACATGCCAATGGGTTGGACGCAGATATTTTCCTATAGAGAGTCAAAGATTCTAGTTAGATACTGTAATTATGACTTGACCAATTTGTTTAAAAATTTGATTTTTAAACAAATTAGCTCCCACTATTTTCTCGGATCCCTACACTTTCTCTGTAGAGATGCAAAAATCTACATGATTAATGATTTCTAGTGGGTGGTACAGTCTCACCAACTGACTCATCACCTCACCTAACAGTTATTGGTGATGGGTTAGCCAATGAGTGAACAACTCTTGTTCAATGATTCTCTAATCATGGTGCACCAAACTTGGTCTCTATTCAGAATCTCACCGTATCTGGAATAATTGATCACTCCTTAGTTAAGTCAGACCCACCATTTGCACAGACTGGATTCCTAATTGAGTCTCTCACCATATCCAAAATATTGAGCCCAACTCATCCTCCAACCTATAGCGATGCCAAATAGACATGGTTGCATCTTTCTGATGCAACTGAGCCACTGTATCCAGCCGAGAACAATCAATGCTGGGAAGGGCCCGCACATCTACAATGGTGGAAGACCTCAGACTTAATCTTTTCTTAGGGTTAATTGATTTAGATCTCATTAAACTAAACTTGTCATAGTCATAACAATTATGACTAACCTAGTGGCATGGGTTAGCTCTGATACCAGTTGAAGGAAAATCCAGATTTTTTGGACTAGGTTCATTCATATTTGATCGAATCGAGAGATATATTTTAAAAATTTTTCTCTTTGATCCAGATCTGATCTAAAATTTTTTAGATCTAATTTTTATTATTTTAATAATTAAAATAAATTTAGATAAATTAAATCAAATTTAATTTACCTTAACGTAGGGTAATCCTATTACCCGTTGATGATCTTGTAAGCAGCGGAAGGTTTTGGATCTAGCCACGCAAGTGTCTGGCCTCTACTGGTATCCACTCAGGCTGGATCTGGAGATCCTCTTCTTCTCTATCATATCTCCAAAAATCAGATCTAGGTCTGATTTGGAGGATCTTCAAAATAACTTTTGAAGATCAGCAGTTGTCCATTGCAGCAGCGCAACCTTCTAGCTTTCTGTCGCCTTTCTCTTGTCTAGATTGCACCAACTTAAGATCCCAAACTACTTTGTGGCAAGTGGAGAGGAGAGGGAGAAGATGGACTTGGCATGGAGAGGAGGAGGAGAGAGGCAGCCTTGGGGCGTGGGAAATTTTTTCAATGCTCTTTGAGTTGGGCGCAGGGTCTTATTTATAGACTATGCGTGATCCAACTCCTCTTCTTCCCAACCAATCACAACCCTTTGTGAAATCAGATCTAAATCTGATTGGTGGAAATAGAGTCCCTTGGATTCCTCCTTAGATGGTGCCTAAGATCCAGTCAAAGTTGGTTCTTAGGAGGAACTCTAATTGGAATCCAAAAAGGAGATGGAGTCCTTGTCCAACAGGGACTCCTGGGCGCCTCCAACTTGGGCACACGCCACCCTTGGCGTGCGCCCTCCTCCTTGCCAGGTTCTGGCAGGGGGACAAGGCCCCCACCAGCTCTCCAATAGGTGCATGACATGTGGTCAGAAAGTCAAAGTGTCAATGGTCAATATTTGACCAGTCAAAGGTCAACTTTTGACCAAAGTCAAAGGACGAGAAAGAAATGGCAGGTGACCAAAAATGGCAGGTAATGTCTTACAAAATAAGACAACCTTTTCTGACTTGGACAGGCTCCAGTCAGACCATAGTGAAGGCCTCTGATTGAGCACAAACTCCTTTGGCTCAGTCAGGACAACTATTTATGATAGTAAAAGAAGAACGTTAGGTTCAATCGAGTGCTAGCACGATTTCCTTGAACCTAATTGAATCTCATTCAGATCAATTGAACTAGGATCAGTTCAATTGATGATCACCAGATTCAAACCCTTGTTTGTGTGACCCAGTTAGGTTCAGTTCTGTATGGTAATGGGATATGTCATGATCTCTATCATCGACATCATCGAAACTCCTTTCGATGGATCAGAACTCTTCTGATTCGAACAGCTAGAATGATCGATCATCTAAATCATTCTAATTGCTCCCAAAATCCACCAGTGACACCTAGCAGTATATGGTGGCAACCCATCAGAGCTGAATGCGAACCTCTTGGTGCAGCTACCTGTGTGATTAAGTTCTTCTATCTTGAGCCCCGATCAGATTAGGGTTAAGGTGAACTCGTCAAACCCTAGTCTCTGTCATATGATGTAATCATTCGATTCAAGTCCAATGTGAAAATCTAAATAGAAACTCTTTCTATTATTTCACTCTGCCATGGCCATGGGCTTCTGGACTTGATTCTCATGATCATCATAGGGCTGCTCCTCTACCACCGAGGTAGATAGATTCCATCTTGATGCAATCCAGTTCCTACAATGAACATGCTATAGCCAACATACACCTCAGGGTTCCATATGGCTAGGAGACCGAGTAATGGTGTAGTCAAACTATAACACCCTCAAGGTGAACTGCCGATGCATCTCAGGTCAAAGAACCAGACACACTACTGCAGCATCGAGTCAGTCATTGACGAGAAGGTAGACTTTCTAATGACTACTCGAGATGGTCACGCTTAATACCCTCATTCTCTAACGAGTACCTGTACTCTTGCTCCGATGTCTCCACACCGTAGACTCAAGACTCATCTACTAAAGAGAAGTGATTGTACACCAACCTTCTAGATCAATCACCATCCTTGTGATGATCCAATGGTCGGGAGCATTTTATGAGTAAATAATGATTATTCATGTCTTAAATTTTCAACTCTTGAAAATATGAATTATCATTACCATTAACTCAAAGGATGTATCACAGATACTAAATACACATATGTGATAGAAAATAACCCATTTTATTGATTATAGTCAAAATTATAATTTTGCTCCTAGAAGTGTATTACAAGTGTCAGCCAATTCTGGCTTCTAGGGCACTATATCTAACAGGAAGCAAAATATATCGCTGTATCAGAAGCTGCGAAGGAGACATTCTGGTATAAAAAGTTTGCCACGAAGATCGGAGTAATGCCATCAATTGCCATTCCTCTATACTGCAACAACAATGGCTCCATAGCCCTTGCTAAGGAGCCGAGGTTTCACCAGAAGTCCAAGCACATCGAGTGGCGATACCACCTCATCCACGATTACCTCGAGAAGGATCACGTCGAGGTCTAGAGAGTTGACTTCGGAGATAATGTGGTGGACCAGCTTATAAAGCCATTGGGCCAGCAAAAGATCGAAGCCCACCTTGAGAAGATGGGACTTAGATTTGTAGCCAATTAACTTTAGGTCAAGTGGGAGTTTGTTAGATATGTGTGCCTTAGAAGCCAGAATTGGCTGACACTTGTAATACACTTCTAAGGGCAAAATTGTAATATTGACTATAAATAATAAAGTGGATTATTTTCTATCACATAAGTGTATTTAGTGTTTGTGATACATCCCTTGAGTTAGTGGTAATTATAATTCATATTTTCAAGAGTTGAAAATTTAAGACTAGAATTTTCATTTATTAACTCATAAAATGCTCCTGACCGTAGGATCATCATGAGGATGGTGATTGATCCGGAAGATTAGTGTACAATCACATTTTTATAGTAGATGAGTCTTGAGTCTATGGGATGAAGATACTAGAGCGAGATTATAGGTACTCATTAGAGAACGAGGGCACTGAGCGTGACCACCTCGAGTAGTCATAAGGAAGTCTACCTTCTCGTCGATGATTGACTCGATGCTGCAATGGTGTGTCTGGTTTTTTGACCTAAGGTGCATCGGCAGTTCACCTTGAGGGTGTTATAGTTTGACTACACCATGACTCGGTCTCCTAGCCATTTGGAATCCTGAGGTATATGTTGGCTATAACATGTTCATTGTAGGAATTGGATTGCACTAAGATGGAATTTATATACCTCGACGGATGAGGAGTAACCATATGATGATCATGAGAATCAAGTCCATAAGCCCATGGCCATGGCAAAGAGTGAAATAATACAAAGAGTTTCTATTAAGATTTTCACATCGGACTTGAATCGAATGATTAAATCATATGATAGAAATTAGGGTTTGACAAGTTCACCTTAACCCTAATCTGAACAGGGCTCAAGATAGAAGAACATAATCACACAAGAAGTTACATTGAGAGGTTCGCTTTTAGTTTTGATGGATTCTCACCATATGCTGCTAGGTGTCACTCATGGATTTTGGGAGCAATTAGAATGATTTAGATGATCAATCATTCTAAGTTGCCTGAACCAAAAGAGTTCTGATCCATCGAAAGGAGTTTCAATGATATCGATGATAGAGATCATGACATGCCCCATTACTATACAGAACTGAACCTAACTGGATCACACAAAAAAGGGTTTGGATCTGGATATCATCAATTAGACTAACCCAGTTCAATTGATTTGAATAAGATTCAATTAGGTTCAAGAAAATTGTGCTAGCACACGATTGAGCCTAACGTTCTCCTTTTTCTATCTTAAAAGTTATCTGAATTGAGCCAAATGAGTTTGTGCTCACTCAGGTACCTTTACCTAGTCTGACTGGAGCTTGTCCAAGTCAGAAAAGGGTTGTCTTAATTTATGAGATAAATTTGAGACAACACTTGCCATTTTTTGTCACCTACTAATTCTTGTACTTTGACTTGGTCAAATGTTGACCTTTGATCCTTGGACATCTGCCCATGTGTCACGCACTTATTGGAGAGCAGATAGGAGCTTGTCCCCTCTCTAGAAATTAGAAAGAAGGGGGCACACGCCTAGGATGGCGTGCGCCTATGGATAGGGATGCTGGAGTCCCACACATATGGGACTCAAGGCTGCTTATTGGATTCAAACTAGGTGACCCTCATCTATAGACTTTGACCAGTCTTAGGCACCACCTTAGTATGAATCTATGGGTCTATCATCCCACCAATCAAATTTAGATCTGATTGAATGAAGCAACGTGATTGGCCAAGGTGATGCAGCACTGCATGGCGCAGCAGAGTCTATAAATAGACCCTGTCTGTGCCCACCTTTTAAGAGAGTTCATCTATGCCCACACCCCAAGGCTACCCCTCTCCCTTCTTCATTCCACCATCTGGCACTCTCCCTCCTCTCCACGCCTAAGGAAGTTGGGCCCTCAGATTAGTGCAAGTCAAGCAAGAAAAGGCTGACAAAAAAGAAAGAAGGCAGCACTGCTATAGAGACGATGGATGATCTTCAGAAGAACTTTTGAAGATCCTCTAAATTAGATCTAGATCTAATTTTTAGAGAAAAAAAAGAGAAGGAGAAGATCTCCAAATTCAGCTCGAGTAGATATTGATAGAGGCCAGGTGCTTGTGTGGCTAGATCCAGAAGCTCAGAGCTTCCGCAGGATCATCAACGGATAATCAGATTACCCAAGATCAAGATAAAAATTAATTCAAGATTAATTTAGTTTTATTTTTCTTAATTATCAAATCATAAATCAGATCTAAAAAAGTGTCAAATTTGATCTGGATCTGAGAGAAAATTTTTGAAATATGCCTCTCGATCCAATCAGATCTGAACGAATCTGATCTGGGAAATTTGGATTTCTCCTTCAGCTAGGAGACCGAGTCATGGTGTAGTCAAACTATAACACCCTCAAGATGAATTATCGATGCACCTCAGGTCAAAGAACTAGACACACCACTGCAGCATCGAGTCAATCATTGATGAGAAGGTGGACTTTATTATGACTACTCGAGGTTGTTATGCTCAGTGCCCTCATTCTCTAACAAGTACCTGTACTCTCGCTCTGCTGTCTCTACACCAAAGACTCAAGACTCATCTACTACAAAGAAGTGATTGTACACTAACCTTCCGATCAATCATCATCCTCATGATGATCCTACGGTTAGGAGCATTTTATGAGTTAATAATGAAAATTCTTATCTTAAATTTTCAACTCTCGAAAATAAGAATTATCATTACCATTAACTCAAGGGATATATCACAGACACTAAATACACATATATGATAGAAAATAATCTATTTTATTATTTATAGTCAAAATTATAATTTTGCCCTTAGAAGTGTATTACAAGTGTCAGCCAATTCTGGCTTTTAGGGCACACATATCTAACATGAGTATGAACCAAAGTTATGGGCATATGTGCATAAGATATCATAGTGGTCTCAGGCCTAAGGATCACTTACACAACTCCCACTTAGAGAACTATCTTTTAACATATAAGTAAGATTCTATAAGATGTTCTCATTTAATGAGTCAATTCAGTGAACTCATACCTCGATGAGCACCCACATCCTTGTATTTGTGTCTCCATACAAGTAGCTTATGAGATTTGCCATCCTCTCCATCGAGCATACATAGGATGTGCTAATCTATCCGGAACATCGATCCCCAACTCAATATTCCTATGACTAGGAATGTTTAAGATTAGGATTTTAGGATTTTAGGTCTTACAGGCATGACTCATTCATGTTCCCTAAAACCATTATCCTAATCTTTTGGGTTCATCATAATCTTTAAATAGAAAAGATGCAATTTAAATGATGAATCGAATGCCTCAATATTATTAATATTAGAATAAATGTTATTACATGAGTTGAAAATTTTATAGAAAAGTTTCATCACATCACATATTTGATTGGCTTGTAGGATACTTATTCTTTCACCAACGAGGAGAGGTAGGAGGCGGGCATCCGCGAGAGCACCAGAACATTTCAGACGGCTAGGAATGGATTCAATAGAAAAAGGGAAAAAAGAGGGACAAATAGGTGATAAAAAAAAAAAGACATTGAGAAGGGTTCAGAGCTTGACACATGGTGTATTAGGAGAGCTTTGAACTCTCCTTCTAAAGATATAGATACATTTCAAATTGATTTAAACATGTTAAGCGAGTCAACAATAGAAATAGATCAAATACATTTCAAATAGATTAATGATCCAATAGGATCATCAGATTTAATATGGATCATTTTAGCCACTATGAATTAATGATGTTGAAAGAACATTTTTTGATGAAATTATTTCTAACAAATAATCCATCAAAAATTTATTAAAAATTTTGAGACATATCAATTTTATTTTGTTTCTCCTTTTTTGATCGCAATCAGTCAATGATCCATTAGAAATTTTTGAACAATCATGTCCGTCAAAAAATTTCATCAGTGAAGCCCATATTTCTAGTAGTGATGGAGGGAGGTTACAGTAGTGGTAGGATCAAATCCTGCTTTGCAGCAGCCAACAGAAGTGCCAGTGAGAAACCTCCATAGTCGGCAAAGAAACCCTAGGCGACGGAGAGGGCTTTCTCCCTCCATGTAGTCTAATCCAAGAATGGGGCATTAGGATTTTTGTTGGTGGGATGGGCAGTAATTTTATTATTTTACTTAATCAAGGGTGATGGGGCTGGTGCTTTTTTTTTTTGGCACTCCTCTCCTAGTGCCAGTTACTTTCCACTAATACTTAGTATATTTTTTAGCAAATTAAAGTTACCCATGTTTACGCATTAGCAGATTTGATTTACTCATATTTAGTCATTAAAATGTCAGTCAAAAATTAATTATAGCATTTTCACATTTGACAAACATTGGTATATATAACCTTTTATTCAGAATTTGATCTTTATCCACGTATGTACTTTATGTTACTAAAAAGCATGGGTATATAGACTTTTCTTATAGTGATAATTCTAATTGATCTAAAAATCCACTAGTGATACCTAGCAGTATATTATGACAACCCAATAGAACCGAATATTAATCTTTTGGTGTAGCTACCTGTGTGATAGGGTTCTTCTATCATGAGCCTCGGTTGGATTAGGGTTAAGATGAACTCATCAAATCCAACACCCATCATATGAATGAATCATTCGATTCAAGTTTGATGTGAAATCCTAATAGAAACTCTTTTCTATTTATCACACTATCATGGCAATGGACATAACGACTCGATCTCAGGATCATCATAAAACTACTCCTCTACTGAGGTTGATAGATCCCATCTTGGTGCAATCTAGTTCCTACAATGAACAAGCAATAGCTAACATACACCATAGGATTTTGAAGGGCTAGGAGACCGAGTTATGGTGTAGTCAAACTATAACACACTCAACATGAATTATTGATGCACCTCATGTCAAAGAACTAGTCATATGATTGCAACATCGAGCTAGTCATTGATGAGAAGGTAGACTCTCTTATGACTGCTCGAGGTGGTCACGCTTAGTGCCTTTGTTCTCAATAAGTATCTATACTCTCGCTCTGTTGTCTCCATAGCATAGACTCAAGACACATCTACCCTAAGAATGTGATAGTACACCGATCTTCTGAATCGATCACTACCCTCATGATGATCCTACGATCGAAAGCAGTTTAGGAGTTAATTATAATAACACATGCCTTAAATTCTCAACTCTTGAGAATATATGTTATGTTAACTAAATGAGTGTATCACAGACACTTTAAATATGCAATGTGATAGAAAATAATCCATTTATTAATTTTAAATTAAAATTATAAAAATATTCCTAGAAAATATATTACCGGTGTTGGCCAATCTGGATTCTAGGGCACTCATCTAACATGAGTTTGACATGATTCCATACTCAAAAATATATTCAAGATGCTAGGATGATCGAAGGATTGAATTATACGGTAACTTACCATTGAAGGATATATTTGGTATTTTCATCAAATTTCATATCTTCTGAGTAGTCATGATACGTTGCTAGATGTTAATCTTAAATTATAGATTTGATCAAATTAAAGAGTTTAATTCGATCACCAATTAAAAAAAGTTTTAATTATTGAAATTAGGTTAGCTTGATTTGATCTAAATCAGTTGGATTCTAATCAGATTAGGTCAACTCACCTCCAGACCTACTGCTAGCTAGATGTGAAATCCAATGGATCACACACAAAGAAAATTGATCAATGGTCTAATTAGGTTAGATCATGTTTGCAGATTGAACATGCTAGCACATGTAGCAAATCCTAGCCCTTCATATCTTAGCAAAATTGGCTAACCATTTTTTATGAGGAGTTAACCAACTTTAAAGCACATCATTTGCTCTCACTCTCTCTCTCTCTCTCCCCCCCTCTCCCTCCCTCCCCCTTATCACATGCCCCACATGTTTTGAATTGGTCAAAAGTTGTGGGCATGAGATTTACTTTGTGCACCATGGACATGTGGCGCACCCCCTTCCTCATCTTTATCCATTTAATGACATGCTAATTTGTTATGGGGCATGGACATCTAAATATTAATGGTGCCTAAAAGACCTTATATAGATAATTCACTTAAGTAGTTGTCACATTAAATGGATAATGACAAACCCTAGCCGCCCTCCTTATCTCATCTGCCATTTGGAATCCTAGTTGTTTTAAAGTCTAATTTCTCTAAGCATCACTAATTCCCACACCTAAAAGCCTGATTGGTGCCTCCTTTGATGGCCCTTGGATGGCTTTGTTATGCTACTCAAGGGCAAAAATTAATGGCGTCAGTGCGAAGCCCCACGACTCTTCAGAAAAATATCAGAGAATTAATTCTGAAGAGTCCTTCTACTTGAAGTGACACATAGATTTAAGTCCTGATGCCTTCCACATGTCCTAGACTTCAGATAAGCATGAGATAAAGTGAATGGACATGAGATATGGTTTGGGAGGGTGCAAGATGATCTCGTTGGCTTCTGATTGCTACCTATAAATAGGTAGGCATGCCCAGGGTTTCTCCAATCCATCTGATCTCTTCTTTCTTGCAACCTTATCCCAATATTCTTCTTTTATTGTCTTGTCAAGATAAGGTCCTAAATTAGGACAAGAAGACTTCTTTAAGACAAAAACTTGGAATGAAAAATAAGCAAGATAGGGAGTAGAAAAGTAAGAGAAACAGAAAGGCTAGGGAAGAGAGAAGGCTGTCTTTCTCTAGGATGTCTGAATAATTCTCTTCCTTTCCTTATTGAGACAAGGTCCTGATTAGGATAAGGAGTTTGCTTTAGGACAAGGGCTTAGGAAGAGAATTAGGAAAGATCAACGAGAGAAAGAGTGAGAGAGAAAGGCATTGGTGCTAACACTTATTGAAGTATAATTTTGCTAGGATAGGTTGATCAGATTCTTCATAGAAGAATAGATCAATAGGAACTAACATGTTAAGGGCTAGAGTCTTGATCAAGTCCTTGTATGGATTACTGTTGGAGGGCGTACGCTTGGATGCCAAGTGGAAAGTTGGATACTAGCTTCTTCCCATCTACATCAACCAAAGGTATTCTTCTATACACGTTCTATTGGTATGATAATATAGTATATGGTTGTTAATCATGAATGTGGTCTTGGGTTAGGATTTGATGGTTAGGATTTCTTGATAAAAATTTTAAAATCCATACTTTTTCTGTACCATCAGAACCCAACATCATTTCCACGTGAAACATGAGAAAGAAACTTTGAGAAAGAGTGGTTGGCTTCTTGGTTCAATTAGGTTTCAAGTTTGGTTCAATTTGAATTCGATTTGAGCTCGATTCAAATCAAATTCGAAAAGCTGTCAAACTATATTTGAAAAGGCTGCCAAACCTGATCCAATTAAGTTTGAAATCTAAGTCTAACTTTGATAATTAAACCCAATTAGCTTTAAATTAAGTCAATCCTAGTTAAATTAAATCTAATTTAAATTAATTAGGACTTGATCTATAATTTAAACAGGCCCAATTAATTTGTAACACCTACAATTAAGTCCCTCTACTAATAGTTAGCAGTTACTAAATCTATAATGTTTATAAATTAGTAGTTTCCAAATTTGAACCAGCAATCCAATTAATAATTTGAATTGGATCTAAGCCATTGATCGGGTCAAGCTTCTTTTATGTGTGACTCCTTAGTTTCTATTCTATTTGATAGTAAGATGTACCATGATCTCCATTAAAGTTTCATCGAAACTCCTTTTGATGGGCTAGAACGATTCCAACTTATTCCAATTAGGATTATTGATCCAAAAATGATCATAGTGAGTTCTCACAATCCACTAGTGATGCCTAGTGGCATATTGTGGTAATCTAGTAAAAAAAAAAAATGAATCCCTAGGTGCAATTACTGTGTGATATAGTCCCTCTATCGTGAGTCCCAACTAGACGGAGATCATGGAGAACTCGTCAAACCCCATCTTCAGTTATATGCTAGATTGGCTCGACTTGAGTTCACATATGAATTCTATGAAAACTCTTTTCTATTATTCACTCCTACTCTGGCTAGAGTTTTTCTGAACTTAGTCTCATGAATTGCATAGGATTACTCCTTTTCTACATAGGTCGATAGATTTCATCTAGGTGCATCCTACTTAAATAGCGAACCTGAACCCACTGTAGCTAACACACACAACAAGGACCTGAATGGCAAGGGACCAAGGAAATATGTAGTCAAACTAAGTAGCCTCGCTGCAAATAGCCAACAAACCATAGGTCAAAGGATTAGTGACAACACTATAGCATTGAGAAAACTACTGATGAATGAGCAGACATCCAAGTAGTTTATCGTGTTGGTCATGCTCAGTGCAAATTATTCTCTAACAACTATCTACACTCTCATCCTAGTATCCCCACACTACAAAATTGAGACTCAACTGCCTGGAAGGGAGGTGATCCATGCACTGATCTAACTAGATAGATCACTATCCTCCATGATGTTCCTTTGATCGAGAGTATTTAGAAATTAACCACTAATAATGTATGTCTCAAATTCTCAACACTTTGAGAATATATAAAATCAACTTTGTTAGCTTTTAGGATAATTTATGAATACATATAACATGAAAGGAAATAAAAAATGCCCATCAAGTACAAAAACATGTCCTAAACGAAGGTATGCATCAGCCAAGATGTTGAAACCACAACTAGCATCACCTCGCTCTAATACTAATTGTTGTGCCTATCGCTACTTGGAATCATAGTCGTAGATTCGATCTCTTGCGTGAACCTAGGTGTTAATCTAGCAAATCAAAGAAGATCTAAGAAAGATGAGAGAATCTATGATTTTGGTGTTGGAACCAGATAAAAGAGAGAAGAGAGTTAGGAAGAAAAGCTCAATTGTATTCCATCTTATTATGAAAGTTACAATATTTTGATTTATATATCCTAGGGTTTCCACATGAATCCTAATAAATCCCAACTTAAAAACTCTCCTAAGCTAATCCAATACATGAAAGCACTTATCGAGCCCATGTACACCCATGTCTCCCATGCTCTCATCCCCTGGATCTAAACCCGATCCATACATGAGCTAGCCCTCTTAAAACCTCTTAAACTAGGCCTTAAGACCCCTAGGATCAACCCAAATCCTAGTCCAAAATAGACCCTCGCGTAACTCTGCCTGTGCACTGGACCGACTCAATCTCAGCATTAGGCCGACTAACCTGAGACTGGGTCGACTAAGTTTCAGACTGAGCCGGCCCAATTTCATCCTATGCCTGAAGTCCTGAACATGCACCTTTCTATTTTGCCTGTGTACTGAGACTTAGTCGATCCAATTTTTGACTGAGTTGACTAACCTACAGAAATTGCTCTTCTGTGCAGTCTTCATCCCTTGGCTCTGGTTCTTTACTCCATCTTGTGTCTTAGATCTCCGAAGCACCAACCAAGCTCCTCAAGGTCCTCGACAGTTGAACCTCAAGCTCTTAGAGGGCTATATACTATCTTGTTAGATATATATGCCCTAGAAGCCAGAATTGGCTGACACTTATAATACACTTCTAGGGGCAAAATTATAATTTTGACTAAAATCAATAAAATGGGTTATTTTCTATCACATATGTGTACTTAGTGTTTGTGATACATCCTTTGAGTTAATGGTAATGATAATTCATATTTTCAAATGTTGAAAATTTAAGACATGAATAATCATTATTAACTCATAAAATGCATCCGACCATAGGATCATCATGAGGATGGTGATTGATCCGAAAGGTTGGCGTACAATTGATTCTCTTTAGTAGATGAGTCTTGAGTCTATGGTGTGGAGACACCGGAGTGAGAGTACAGGTACTCATTAGAGAACGAGGGCACTGAGCGTGACCACCTCGAGTAGTCATTAGGAAGTCTACCTTCTCATCAATGACTGACTCGATGCTGTAGTGGTGTGTCTGGTTCTTTGACCTGAGGTGCATCGACAGTTCACCTTGAGGGTGTTATAGTTTGACTACACCATTAACTCGATCTCCTAGCCATTCAGGAACCCTGAGGTGTATGTTGGCTATAGCATGTTCATTGTAGGAACTGGATTGCATCAAGATGGAATCTATCTACCTCGGTGGTAGAGGAGCAGCCCTATGATGATCATGAGAATCAAGTCCAGAAGCCCATGGCCATGGCAGAGTGAAATAATAGAAAGAGTTTCTATTTAGGTTTTCACATTGGACTTGAATCGAATGATTACATCATATGATAGAAACTAGGGTTTGACGAGTTCACCTTAACCCTAATCTGATCGGGGCTCAAGATAGAAGAACTTAATCACACAGGTAGCTGCACCAAGAGGTTCGCATTCAGCTCTGATGGGTTGCCACCATATACTGCTAGGTGTCACTGGTGGATTTTGGGAGCAATTAGAATGATTTAGATGATCGATCATTCTAGCTGTTCGAATCAGAAGAGTTCTGATCCATCGAAAGGAGTTTCGATGATGTCGATGATAGAGATCATGACATATCCCATTACCATACAGAACTGAACCTAACTGGGTCACACAAATAAGGGTTTGAATCTGGTGATCATCAATTGAACTGATCCAGTTCAATTGATCTGAATGAGATTCAATTAGGTTCAAGAAAATCGTGCTAGCACTCGATTGAACCTAACGTTCTTCTTTTACTATCATAAATAGTTGTCCTGACTGAGCCAAAGGAGTTTGTGCTCAATCAGAGGCCTTCACTATGGTCTGACTGGAGCCTTGTCCAAGTCAGAAAAGGGTTGTCTTATTTTGTAAGACAATACCTGCCATTTTTGGTCACCTGCCATTTCTCATCCTTTGACTTTGGTCAAAAGTTGACCTTTGACTGGTCAAATGTTGACCATTGACACTTTGACTTCTTGATCCACATGTCATGCACCTATTGGAGAGCTGGTGGGGGCTTGTCCCCTACCAGAACCTGGCAAGGAGGAGGGCGCACGCCACCCTTGGCGTGTGCCCAAGCTGGAGGCGCCCAGGAGTCCCTGTTGGATAGGGACTCCATCCAGGAGTCCTGTTGGACAGGGACTCCATCTCCTTTTTGGATTCCAATTAGACTCCTCCTAAGAACCAACTTTGAGGCACCATCTAAGGATGAATTCAAGGGACTCTATTCTCACCAATCAGATTTAGATCTGATTTCACAAAGGATTGTGATTGGTTGGGAAGAAGAGGAGTTGGATCACGCATAGTCTATAAATAAGACCCTGCGCCCAACTCAAGGTGTATCTGAAAATTCCCATGCCCCAAAGGCTGCCTCTCTCTCCTCCTCCATGCCAAGTCCATCTTCTCCCTCTCCTCTCCACGTCCAAAGTAGTTTGGGATCCAAGTTGGTGCAATCTAGATGAGAGAAAGGCGACAGAAAGCTAGAAGGCTGCGCTGCTGCAAAGGACAACTGCTGATCTTCGAAAGGTGTTTTGAAGATCCTCCAAATCAGATTCAGATCTAATTTTTGGAGACGTGATAGAGAAGAAGAGGATCTCTAGATCCAGTCCTGAGTGGATACCGGTAGAGGCCAGGCACTTGCGTGGCTAGATCCAGAACCTTCCGCTGCTTACAGGATCATCAACGGGTAATAGGATTACCCTACATCAAGGTAAATTAAATTTGATTTAATTTATCTATATTTTATTTTTATTATTAGAATAATAAAATCAGATCTAAAATATCTTAGATCTGATTTGGATCAAAGAGAAAAATTTTTGAAATATATCTCTTGATCCAATCAGATCTGAACGAACCTGGTCCGAGAAAATCAGGATTTTCCTTCAACTGGTATCAGAGCCAAGGTTCTAAAAGTATTTAGATCTAATTTTAAATTTATTTTAATTAGAAAAATAAGTGATTTCAGATGTCACATGAGATGTGATCAGATCTGAAAATCAGAAAAAATTAAAATTAAATGATTTGGATCTAAGATTAGAAAATATGCATGACTAGTTCTAAAATAGAATAGTTCTATAGAATAGTCTTGCATGTTTTTATAATTTAATTTGATTAAATCATATTTTAGATCTATTTATTTACTATTTTTTGATATTATAATTATTATAATAACATCTAAAAAATAGTAAATAAAAATTATTTAATTTTAAACATATCATATGAGATATGATTGATGCATGTCTAGACTAGTTGTAGAATAGTTCTACATAATTGTCTAGATTAGAATTTATTTTGATAAGATCAATTTAAATCTAATTTTTTAGATTATTATGAGATAATTTAGATCTAAAAATATGCATGATTCGATACATGAGATGTATGCAAAATATGCCATGATTAGATCTAATTTGTATATGAGATATATGATATAGATCTAAAACTATTTTTGTAGTATTACATGTTCCTGATTAAGGCGTTCCTCTTGGCCGTCCGGTCATAAGAATGAAGAAGGTTTAAAGGCCCTCTCTTTCCCATTCGATGGGGTGTTCTTATGATGTGTAGGGGTGCTGCGCGTTCGTCCTTAATCAGAAATTCCAAAACTTACTTTCTGCAAAACCCTAGATCCTGAAACCCTAGGATTTATTGTGCATATTTTGTTTATGAACCCTACTTAATTAAGAAATTAAGATTATGGAAATATTAATTAGGTCTAAAATTGAGAATTTTAGATCTAAGACATATTCATAATACTGGGTTCGGGCTTGGGTAGCTCAATTAGGTCTAAGCGGTTGATCAAACCGAATCAAGAGTTGGTTAGATGGGATCAACAATGCTTAAATTGACCAGCCTAATAGGATTAAGTCTGGGTCAAGATCGAGTCACGATCAAGCAAGACCTAATTAGGCTCAGAGGTTAGAGTCTGGATTGTAGGCTAACCCAATTGGTTCTGGCTCAATAATTTGGTGTCTAAGGTAAGTTTGGCACATACGACCGACTGATTTTTAATTGGAAGCTACTCGACCTGAATGCATTCTTGTACGAGTTAATGGCATATTCCTTCCACCGATCTCACTTACCTGGCCATATCTGTTGACACAGTTCTGATCTTGAGGTGGTCAATAATCCGAGCTAACCCATGCCACTAGGTTAGTCATAATTGTTATGACTATGATAAGTCTAGTTTAATGAGACCTGAATCAATTCTCCCTAAGAAAAGATTAAGTCTGAGGTCTTCCACCATTGTAGATGTGCGGGCCCTTCCCGGGGTTGATTGTTCTCGGCTGGATACAGTGGCTCAGTTGCACCGAAAAGATGCAACCATGTCTATTAGGCATTGGATGCTATGGGCTGGAGGATGAGTTGGGCTCAATATTTTGGATACGGTGAGAGACTCAATTAGGAATCCAGTCTATGCAAATGGTGGGTCTGACTTAACTAAGGAGTGGATCAATATTCCGGATACGGTGAGATTCATGAATTAGAGACCAAGTTTGGGTGCACCATGATTAGAGAATCATTGAACAAGAGTTGTTCACTCATTGGCTAACCCATCACCAATAACTGTTAGGTGAGGTGATGAGTCAGTTGGTGAGACCGCACCACCCACTAGAAATCATTAATCATGGAGATTTTTGCATCTCTACAGAGGGAGTGTAGGGATCCGAGAAAATAGTGGGAGCTAATTTGTTTAAAAATAAAATTTCTAAATAAATTGGTCAAGTCATAATTACAGTATCTAACTAGAATCTTTGACTCTCTACAGGAAAAATGTCTGCGTCCAACCCATTGGCACGTATCCTGGACACACATAGACTGACTGGACCCAATTATAAAGATTGGCTCAGGAACTACAAAATTATTTTGGGTTCCAAGAAGTTAACCCATGTATTGGACCAGGACCCTCCCACCTTACCAGCCCGTCCATCCACTGAACAGAGAGCGTCTCTGGAAAAATGGATAGACGAAGATAATAAGGCCAGATATTACATGTTGGGCTCGATGTCTGATGAGCTCCAGCGCCAACATGAAGATATCGGGACTGCTCGCCAAATGTTGGCTCACCTGCAAGAGATGTTTGGTGAACAGAGTCGCGCAGCCAAGTATCAAGTCACGAAATGACTTTTTAAGGCTAAGATGCGTGATGGGCAGTCAGTCCAAGATCACTGTCTGATGATGATCAAGGACATGGAAGAGCTTGAGAAGCTCGGTGTGAAGTTAGACTTGGATCTGCAGAATGATATTATTCTGCAATCCTTGACTGATGCATATGGGCAATTCATCATGAATTACCACATGCATAAACTTCAAAATTCCTTGGCCGAATTAATGAATATGCTGGTCACCGCTGAGCTTTCTATGAAAGGTTCTAAAGGCTCAGTTCTTGCTATGGAACGGACTTCTTCCAAAAGAAAGTCTTATGGAAAGAAAAAGAAGTCTGTGAAAAAGCAGAAAGGTGGAAGGAGGAAAGAAGAAGGCAGAGCCAAAGAAGAAGGCCGATGTCAAAGGAAAGTGTTTCCATTGCAACAGCGACGGCCATTGGAAGCGGAACTGCCCTACTTACCTGGCCACCCTGAAGAACAAGAAGGAAGGTCCTTCTGGAGGTATGCTCGTTATTGAGTCTAACCTTACGGTTTCTTCTGCATCCAGTTGGGTGCTTGACTCTGGTTCTAGTGCTCATCTGTGCACTTCCATATGCAGGGTCTTGAGGATAGCAGGAGGCTGAGGGATGGAGACATGATCCTACGCATCGGTAATGGAGCAAGAGTTGCTGCAGTAGCCGTGGGAACATACCCTCTTCGATTACCATCTGGTTTAGACTTAGTTTTGAAAAGACTGTTATTATGTGCCTGCAGCTAGCAGGAATTTGATTTCTGTTTCATGCTTAGCACAAGAAGGCTATGTGATTACCTTCTTTAAGGACCATTGTAACATTCTTTATGAAAGAAATAAAATTGCAAATGGTTTCCTTATTAATGGTCTTTATCAGCTACATATTGATGTACCTGTTCTAACTATCGAGCAAAACGTGAATGCCAAACGACCTAGGGATAGTCCAAACGATAGATATCTATGGCACCTGAGATTAGGTCATATAGCAGAAGATAGGATCAACAAATTGGAGAAAAATGGGCTATTGAGTCCATTGACTTTCGAGTCATATCCAACTTGTGAATCTTGTCTTCAAGGCAAAATGACTAAACTCCCTTTTGTTGGACATGGGGAGAGGGCCACAGATCTCCTTGCCCTAGTACATACTGATGTGTGCGGCCCATTTGATGTGCCGGCTAGAGGCAATTTTGTCTACTTCATTACCTTTACCGATGATCTGTCTAGGTATGGGTATGTGTATCTTATGAGACACAAGTCTGAAGCTTTTGAAAAGTTCAAAGAATTCAGACATGAAGTAGAAAAACAAACTAAAAAACCCATTAAGGTTCTTCGATCAGATCGAGGAGGTGAATACCTTAGCCGAAAATTCCTAGACTATCTCAAGGAAAATGGCATAGTCTCTCAATGGACTCCACCAGGAACACCTCAACTCAACGGGGTTTCAGAATGGAGAAATCGGACTCTATTGGATATGGTTCGATCCATGATGAGCTTCACAGACCTCCCTGATTTTCTTTGGGGACATTCATTGTTAACTTCAATTTATCTACTGAATAGGGTTCCCTCTAAAACCGTTCCTACCACACCGTATGAGATATGGCACGGTAAGAAACCAAGTCTGAGTCATCTCAGAATTTGGGGTTGTCCAGCTCATGTCAAAAGACAACAAGCGGACAAGTTAGAGTTTAGGTCCTTTAGAGCTCGATTCATAGGATATCCTAAAGAGTCATTAGGATACTATTTCTACATTCCAGAAGACCACAATGTGATTGTGAGTCGACATGCCATCTTTCTTGAAAAATAGTTTATTCAAGATAGCGGCATTGGAAAGCAGATTAAGCTTGATGAGAAAGTCTCACAAGTACAACGAGCTAAGGACCAATTGGAACCAAATCAGGTTGAGCCAATAAGAACACTACCTCCTCCACCTCGTAGATCGGAAAGAGTTTTCCGTCCCCCTGAAAGATACTTAGGTATTATTTCAGAGGAAGTAGAGGAAATGTTCCTCATAGGTAATGGTGCTCATGGTGATGATCCCAAAACCTACAACGAGGCGATATCAGATATCGACTCCGAGAAATGGCTAGAGGCAATGCAGTCAGAAATTGACTCGATGCACTCAAACCAAGTCTGGACCTTGGTAGATCCACCAGAAGGTATAGTACCTATTGGGTGTAAATGGATCTTCAAGAGAAAGATTGGTGCAGATGGGAATGTGGAGACATTCAAGGCTAGACTAGTGGCAAAAGGTTATAGTCAACGCGAAGGCATTGACTATCAGGATACCTTTTCCCAGTGGCTATGCTAAAATCCATCCGCACATTGCTTGCCGTTGCAGCCTATTTCGATTATGAAATATGGCAAATGGACGTGAAAACGGCATTCTTAAATGGATATCTTGAGGAAGATATCTATATGGAACAGCCGCTAGGTTTCACATCCAGTGATACTGATCACAAGGTTTGCAAGCTGCAAAGGTCCATATATGGACTTAAGCAAGCATCTCGGAGCTGGAACACTCGTTTCAATGATGTGATCAAAAAGTTTGGTTTCATCAAAAATGAAGAGGAACCATGTGTTTTCAAAAAGGTCAGTGGGAGCGCTGTTGTCTTCCTCGTATTGTACGTGGATGACATCCTCCTTATTGGGAATGATATTCCCATGTTGACATCAGTCAAAATTATGGTTGTCCAAGGAATTCTCCATGAAAGACCTAGGTGAAGCATCCTTTATTCTAGGAATTAAGGTCTATAGGGATAGACCGAATAGGATGCTAGGACTTTCACAGAAGATGTACATAGAGGAAGTACTAAAGAGGTTTAGTATGGAAAACTCTAAGAGGGGATTAATACCCTTCAGACATGGTATTCATCTTTCCAAGAAGATGTGCCCTAGCACACCTGAGGAAATAGAATGCATGAGCAAGATCCCTTATGCTTCTGCAATAGGGAGCCTCATGTATGCCATGCTATGTACACGACCTGATATAGCCCATGCTGTGAGTGTCACAAGCAGATATCAGTCAAATCCAGGTGAAGAACACTGGACTTCTGTGAAATGTATCCTTAAGTACTTGAGAAGAACTAAGGATATGATGTTGGTCTTTGGTAATGGAGAACTCCAAGTCCAGGGATACACAGACTCGGATTTCATGTCCGATATAGATGATCGAAAGTCGACATCTGGGAGTCTGTTTGTGTGCAATGGTGGTGCTGTCAGCTGGAAGAGTTCCAAGCAAACGGTGATAGCAGATTCCACCATGGAAGCAGAATATATCGCTGCATCAGAGGCTGCGAAGGAAGCATTCTGGTACAAGAAGTTTGCTGCAGAAATCAGAGTAATGCCATCAGATGCCATTCCTCTATACTGCGACAACAATGGCGCCATAGCCCTTGCTAAGGAGCCGAGGTCTCACCAGAAATCCAAGCATATTGAGCGGCGATACCACCTCATCCGCGATTACCTCGAGAAGGGTTACGTCGAGGTCAAGAGAGTCAACTCCACAGATAATGTGGCAGACCCACTTACAAAGCCGTTGGGCCAGCAGAAGATCGAAGCCCACCTTGAGAAGATGGGACTTAGACTTGTAGCCAATTGGCTTTAGGACAAGTGGGAGATTGTTAGATATATGTGCCCTAGAAGCCAGAATTGGCTGACACTTGTAATACACTTCTAGGGGCAAAATTATAATTTTGACTATAATCAATAAAATGGGTTATTTTCTATCACATATGTGTATTTAGTGTCTGTGATACATCCTTTGAGTTAATGGTAATGATAATTCATATTTTCAAGAGTTGAAAATTTAAGACATGAATAATCATTATTAACTCATAAAATGCTCCCGACCATAGGATCATCACGAGGATGGTGATTGATCCGGAAGGTTGGTGTACAATCGCTTCTCTTTAGTAGATGAGTCTTGAGTCTACGGTGTGGAGACACCGGAGCGAGAGTACAGGTACTCGTTAGAGAACGAGGGCACTGAGCGTGACCACCTCGAGTAGTCATTAGGGAAGTCTACCTTCTCGTCAATGACTGACTCGATGCTGCAGTAGTGTGTCTGGTTCTTTGACCTGAGGTGCATCGGCAGTTCACCTTGAGGGTGTTATAGTTTGACTACACCATTACTCGGTCTCCTAGCCATATGGAACCCTGAGGTGTATGTTGGCTATAGCATGTTCATTGTAGGAACTGGATTGCATCAAGATGGAATCTATCTACCTCGGTGGTAGAGGAGCAGCCCTATGATGATCATGAGAATCAAGTCCAGAAGCCCATGGCCATGGCAGAGTGAAATAATAGAAAGAGTTTCTATTTAGATTTTCACATTGGACTCGAATCGAATGATTACATCATATGACAGAGACTAGGGTTTGACGAGTTCACCTTAACCCTAATCTGATCGGGGCTCAAGATAGAAGAACTTAATCACACAGGTAGCTGCACCAAGAGGTTCGCATTCAGCTCTGATGGGTTGCCACCATATACTGCTAGGTGTCACTGGTGGATTTTGGGAGCAATTAGAATGATTTAGATGATCGATCATTCTAGCTGTTCGAATCAGAAGAGTTCTGATCCATCGAAAGGAGTTTCGATGATGTCGATGATAGAGATCATGACATATCCCATTACCATACAGAACTGAACCTAACTGGGTCACACAAACAAGGGTTTGAATCTGGTGATCATCAATTGAACTGATCTAGTTCAATTGATCTGAATGAGATTCAATTAGGTTCAAGGAAATCGTGCTAGCACTCGATTGAACCTAACGTTCTTCTTTTACTATCATAAATAAGTTGTCCTGACTGAGCCAAAGGAGTTTGTGCTCAATCAGAGGCCTTCATATGGTCTGACTGGAGGTTGTCCAAGTCAGAAAAGGTTGTCTTATTTTGTAAGACATTACCTGCCATTTTTGGTCACCTGCCATTTCTTGTTCTTTGACTTTGGTCAAAAGTCTACCTTTGACTGGTCAAATGTTGACCATTGACACTTTGACTTTTGACCACATGTCATGCACCTATTGGAGAGCTGGTGGGGGCCTGTCCCCCTGCCAGAACCTGGCAAGGAGAGGGCGCACGCCACCCTAGGCGGTGCCCAAGTTGGAGGAGGAGTCCCTTGTTGGACAAGGACTCCATCTCCTTTTTGGATTCCAATTAGAGTTCTCCTAAGAACCAACTTTGACTGGTCTTAGGCACCCTCTAAGGAGGAATCCAGGGGACTCTCTATTCCCACCAATCAGATTTAGATCTGATTTCACAAAGGGTTGTGATTGGTTGGGAAGAAGAGGAGTTGGATCACAGCATAGTCTATAAATAAGACCCTGCGCCCAACTCAGAAGTGAATGTATTGAAAATTCCCCACGCCCCAAGGCTGCCTCTCTCCCTCCTCCTCCATGCCAAGTCCATCTTCTCCCTCTCCTCTCCACGCCCAAAAGTAGTTTTGGATCCAAGGTTGGTGCAATCCAGATCAGAGAAAGGCGATCAGAAAGCTAGAAGGCTGCGCTACTGCAAAGGACAACTGCTGATCTTCGAAAGTTATTTTGAAGATCCTCCAAATTAGATTCAGATCTGATTTTTGGAGACATGATAGAGAAGAAGAGGATCTCTAGATCGAACCCAAGTGGATATCGGTAGAGGCTAGGCACTTGCATGGCTAAATCCAGAATCTTCTGCTGCTTAAAGGATCATCAATGGATAATAGGATTACCCTACATCAAGGTAAATTAAATATGATTTAATTTGTCTATATTTTATTTTTATTATTAGAATAATAAAGATCAGATCTAAAACTTTTCAGATCTAATTTGGATCAAAGAAAAAAAATTTTGAAATATATCTCTTGATCAAATCAGATCTGAACAAACCTAGTCCGAAAAAATAGGATTTTACCTTTAGGTCTAACTCTATGAAGTGGCATGGAGCCATATGATCCAAATTGAAGTCTATGAAAATTAATAGTGTATAGACACTAATTGATTCACCTAAAGGGTTAAAATCCATTGGGTGTGAACGGATTTTCAAAAGGATCAGAGTAGTGCAAACGAAAAGGTAAAGACCTGTAGAGCCCATTTGGTTATTACCTCAGAATTTGAATATACGTTTTGAATGTATGTCATTGTTATGAACAAACACAATCCCTGTATTTATAATTGGGCAAAATGTTTTATATTATTATTTCTTGTGATGTTTGAGGATGAAATTCTCTTAATCAGAAATGGCATTCCAGCATTACAAGAAATAAAGATTTAGCGGTCATCTTATTTCTCTATGTATGAGACCAGACATGGTATACTCACTAGAGGTAGTGAGTAGATACCAGTCTGATCCAAGTGAGAGCCACCGAAAGATTTTATAGATAATTTTTAAGTATTTGAAAAATACTAAGGTTTAGTGACTCAAATATGGATGTACTGACTTAAAACATGTGGATGTTTTAATTTGAGTCAAAACAAGATGATAACAAGAGAATGTTGGGTTATACCCTAATTGTAGGAGCAATCTACTAGAAAGGTTCCAAGTATTATACTTTAGCCTATTCTATTAGTGATGTAGAGTACATCATGGCATATGATGCGAGGTTCATCAGCTGGTTGAGGTGGCACCCTCCACTAATGGTCCAATCCTATCGTAGCACTGGAGCCATAGTTCAGGCTAAAAAACCCAAGGACCAGCATATTCTGTATCACTTTCACCTTAGATATTAGATCTAGGTGACATCGATCTTATAAAGGAGAAGCAGACTGACCCATTTGCTAAGGCCTCAGATTTAAGGAGTTCTACGAACTCAACTGGAAGATAGGATATTTGAAATCGTTCTAATTATCTTTAGTCCAAATGGGAGTTATTGGAAAATATGTCCTTAAGCTAATCATCTAAGTGGTAGATGATTGAAATTAGTATATGAATTATTTAATAATAATAGTTATTTAGCTGATTCATCATAAAAATTCTATCTTTCTTAAATAAACTTCTAAATTATGATGAAGTCCTTAGAATCACAATCAATTGATAAAGAAGGATTTATCAGATGGTTCTTAAATTGCTCACAATCAAATGATAAGTTATTAATAAAGATGATCACTTATCGAGTGTAGGTCACTATATGCCATATGCATTGGTTGTCCTCATAACCAAGTGGTGTGGAGATACTGGTATGGCATCCAGATGAGATGTAGGAGTACATCTAAAGGAAAAAGCCTTATTTTTTGAGTCAGGTTCATTCCTGATTGGATCAAGAAGAATATTTCAAAAATTATTTCTCTAAGATTCTAATCAGATTTGAGACTCCTCAGATCTAATCTTATTGATCTGATAATAAAAATAAAAATTAAAATTAAATCTAATTTAATTATACCTTTATTTTGGATAATCCAATTATCCTGTGATGATCCCAATGTTTACTGGAGGAACTGGATGTAACCATGCAAGCGCCTGGCCTCTACCGGTATCCACTCAGGCAAGATCTGAAGATCTTCTTCTTCTAAATCAATCCTCTAAAAATTAGATCTAGATCTGATCTTGAAGGTCTTCAAAATTGCTTTTCAGGAATAGCCATTGTCTCTTGCAGTAGTGCTGCCTTCTTTCTTTCCTGGTGCCTTTCACTTGCTTGGATCGCACCTTGTTCGTGGCCAAAAGCCCTAGGGCATGGAGAGGAGAGGAGGACCAGAGGGTGGCATGGAGGAGGGAGAGATGCTAAGGGTGGCATGGAGAAGGAGGGAGAGAGGCTATGTGGCATAGGCTAAAGGCAGAAGCTTAAAATTCTAGGTGCAAATAGGGTTTATATAGATCCTATTGCGCCATGCAGTGCCACATCATCCTGGCCAATCACGATCCTTTGTGCAATCAGATCTAAGTTTGATTGGTGGGATGACATCATCTAATTCAATTAGATGAGAGACCCTCAAAACCCTCCTAAGGTGGTGCCAAGACTGGGTCAAATAAGACTTCTTGGTGCCACACAATTTAATCCCTTGAAATAACCTGGAGTCCCATCTGTATGGGACTCCATCTTTTATCCTCATGGGGTGCATGCCTCCCTAGGTATGCACCCCCTTCCTATCTACTTTTTAGCAGGGGAACAAGTCCTATCCTATGGATGCATGACACATGGGCAGATGTCTAAGTATCTAGGGTCAGCATTTGACAAATTTTCGAAAACAAGAATTAGCGGGTGACTAAAAATGGTAGGTGTTGTTTTAAATTTAACTCATAAATTAAGACAACCCTTTTCTGACTTAGACAAGCTACAGTCAGACCAAGTAAAGGTTCCTAAGTGAGCCCAAACACATTTGGCTCAGTCGAGATTAGCTTTAATGATTATTAAAGAAGAACATTAGGCTCAATCATGTGCTAGCACAATTTTCTTGAACCTAATTGAATCTTATTCAAATTAATTGAACTGGGTTAGTCCAATTGATGACATCCAGATCCAAATCCATGTTTGTGCGATCTAGTTAGGTTCAGTTTTGTATGGTAATGGGATATGTCGTGATCTCTATCATCGACATCATCGAAATATCTTTCGATGGATCAAAAGTTTTTTGATTCAGACAACTAATACGATCGATTATCCAAATCATTTCAATTGCTCCCAAAATCCATTAGTGACACCTAGCAGCATATGGTGGCAACCCATCGAAACTAAAAATAAACCTCATGGTGCAGTTGCCTGTGTGATTAAGTTCCTCTATCTTGAGCCCCGATTGGATTAGGATTAAGATGACCTCGCCAAACCCTAATTTCCGTCATATGAATTAATCATTCGATTCAAGTCCAATGTGAAAACCCTAATAGAAACACTTTCTATTATTTCACTCTGCCATGGCCATGGGCTTATGGACTTGATTCTCATGATCATCATAGGGTTGCTCCTCATCTACTAAGGTAGATAGATCCCCTATTGGTGCAATCTAATTCCTACAATGAACATGCTATAGCCAACATACACCTCAGGGTTCCGAATGGCTAGGAGATCGAGTTATAGTATAGTCAAACTATAACACCCTCAAGATGAATTATCGATGCACCTCAAATCAAAGAACTAGACACACCACTGTAGCTTCAAGCCAGTCATCGATGATAAGGTAGACTTCCTTATGACTACTCGAGGTGGTCATGCTTAGTGCCCTCATTCTCTAACGAATACCTATATTCTCACTTCAGTGTCTCTACACCATAGATTCAAGACTCATCCGTCCAAAAGAAGCGATCATATACCAACCTTCTGAATCAATCACCATCCTCATGATGATCCTACGGTCGGGAGCATTTTATGAGTTAATAATGAAAATTCATGTCTAAAATTTTCAACTCTTGAAAAAATGAACTATCATTATCATTAACTCAAGGGATGTATCACAGATACTTTCAAATACACACTATAATAAAAAATAACTCATTTTATTATTTATAATTAAAATTATAATTTTGCCCTTAGAAGTGTATTATAAGTGTCAGCCAATCTGACTTCTAGGGCATAAATATCTAACAAACTCCCACTTGACCTAAAGCCAATTGGCTACAAATCTAAATCCCATCTTTTCAAGGTGGGCTTCGATCTTCTACTGGTCCAACGGCTTTATAGGTTGGTCTGTCGCATTGTCTACAGAGTCGACTCTCTTAATCTCGACGTAACATTTCTCAAGGTAATCATGGATGAGGTGGTATCATCGCTCGATGTGCTTGAATTTTTGGTGGAACCTTGACTCCTTAGCAAGTGCTATGGTGCCATTATTACCGTAGTACAGAGGAATGGCATCCGATGGCATCACTTCGATCTCTATGGCAAACTTTTTGTATCAGAATGCCTTCTTCATAGCTTCTGATGTAGTGATGTACTCTACTTCCATGGTGGAATCTGCTATCACTGTATGCTTAGAACTCTTCCAACTGACAGCACCATCATTATACACAAATAGACTCCTAGATATCAACTTTCGATCATCTATATCGGACATAAAATCTGAGTCTGGATACCCCTGGACTTGAAGTTCTTTATTATCAAAAATCAACATCATATCCTTAGTTCTTTTCAAGTACTTAAGGATACATTTCACAGAAGTCCAGTGTTCTTCACTTGGATTCGACTGATATCTGCTCGTGACACTCACATCATGGGGTATATTAGGTCGTGTACATAACCTGACATACATGAGGCTCCCTATTGCTAAAGTATAAAGAATCTTGCTCATGCGTTCTATCTTCTTAGGTGTGTTGGGATACATTTTCTTGGAGAGATCAATGCCATGTTCGAAGGGTATCAATCCTCTCTTAGAGTTTTCCATGCTAAACCTCTTTGGCACTTCCTCTATGTACATCTTCTATTAAAGACCAAGCATTCTATTCGGTCTAATACTATAGACCTTAATTCCTAGAATGAAGGATGCTTCTCCTAGGTCTTTCATCGAGAATTCTTTAGATAACCATATTTTAACTATGGTCAACATGAAAATATCATTCCTAATAAGGAGGATATCATCTACATACAGTACGAGGAGGACAATAGTGCTCCCACTGATCTTTTTGAAAATACATGGTTCCTCCTCATTCTTGATGAGACCAAATAATTTGATCACATTATTAAAATGAGTATTCCAGCTCCAAGATGCTTGCTTAAGTCTATATATGGACCTTTGCAATTTGCATACTTTATGATCAACATCACTGGATGTGAAACCTAGTGGCTGTTCCATATAGATATCTTCTTCAAGGTATCTATTTAAGAATGTTATTTTTATTTCAATTTATCATATTTTATAATTGAAATAGGCTGCAATAGCAAGCAATGTGTGGATGGATTTTAGCATAGCTACTGACGAAAAGGTATCCTGATAGTCAATACCTTCGCATTGACTATACCCTTTTGCCACTAATCTAGCTTTGAATGTCTTCATATTTCCATCTGCGCCAATCTTTCTCTTGTAGATCCATTTACACCCAATAGGTATTATATCTTTAGGTGGATCTACTAAGGTCCAAACTTGGTTTGAGTACATCGAGTCAATTTCTGACTTCATTGCCTTTAACCATTTCTCAGAGTCGATATCCGATATCACCTCGTCATAGATTTTGGGATCATCACCATGAACCCCATTACCAGTGAAGAATATTTTCTCTACTTTCTCTAAAATAGTATCTAAGTACCTCTCAGGAGGTCAAGAAACCCTTTCTAATCTATGAGGTGGAGAAGGTAATGATTGTATTGGCTCAACCTGATTTGGTTCTATAGGGTCCTTAGCTCGTTGCTCTTATGAGATTTTCTTCTTGAGCTTAACCTGCTTTCCAATGCCACCATCTTGAATAACTATTTTTCAAGAAAGATGGCATGTCAACTTGCAATCATATTATGGTCTTCTAGAATGTAGAAATAATATCCTAATGACTCTTTAGGATATTCTATGAATCGAGCTCTAAAGGACCTATAGTCTAACTTATTAGCTTGTTATCTTCTAACATGAGCCGGACATTCCCAAATTCTGAGATGACTCAGACTTAGTTTCTTACTATGCCATATCTCATACGGTATGGTAGGAACGGTTTTAGAGGAAACCCTATTTAGTAAATATATAGCAGTTAACAGACTATGTTCCCAAAGAAAATTAGGGAGGTCTATGAAGCTCATCATTGATTGGACGATATCTAATAGGGTCCGGTTCCTCCATTCTGAAATCTTATTAAGTTGAGGTATTCCACATGGAGTCCATTAAGAGACTATGCCATTTTGCTTGAGATAGTCTAGGAATTTTTGACTAAGGTATTCACCTCCTCGATCTGTTCAAAGAATCTTAATGGATTTTTTAATTTACTTTTCAACTTCATGTCTGAATTTTTTAAACTTTTCAAAGGTTTCAGACTTGTGTTTCATAAGATACACATACCCATACTGAGATAAATCATTGGTAAAGGTTATGAAGTAGACAAAGTTGCCTCTAGCCAGCACATCAAATGGGCTGCACACATCAGTATGTACTAGGGCAAATAGTTCCATGGCCATTTTCCCATGTCCTATAAAAGGCAACTTAGTCATTTTGCCATGAAGACATAATTCACAAATTGGATATGACTCGAAAGTCAATGAACTCAATAGCCCGATTTTCTCTAATTTGTTAATCCTATCTTCTGCTATATGACCTAAACTTAGGTGCCTTAGATACCTATCATTTGGACCATCCCTAGGTCATTTTGATCTTATGGCTTTCACATTTTGCTCGATATTAAAGATAGGCACATCAATATGTAACTGGTAGAGACCGTTAATAAGAAAACCACTTGCAATTTTATTTCTTTTATAAGGAATATTACAATGGTCCTTAAGAAAACTAATTACATAGCCTTCTTGTGCTAAACATGAAATGGAAATCAAATTTCTGCTTGCAGCATGCACATAATAATAATTCTTAAGTACTAAATCTAAGCCAGATGGTAGTTGAAGAGGATAGATTCCTACAGCCACAACAGCAATCCTTGATTCATTTTCGACACGTAGGGTCATCTTACTATCCCTTAGCCTCCTGCTATCCTCAAGATGCTGCATGGAAATGCACTAATGAGCACTAAAATCAGATTCAAGCATCCAATTGGATGCAGAAAAAATTGTGAGGTTAGATTCAATAATGAGCATACCACCAGAAGGATCTATCTCCTTCTTATTCTTCAGGATGGCTAGGTATGTAGGATAGTTTCGCTTTCAGTAGCCGTCAGTATTACAATGGAAATACTTTCATTTGTCAACGACCTTCTTCTTCAGCTTTGCCTTCTTTTTCTTTTTACCTTCCATCTTTTGCTTTTTCATAGACTTCTTTTTCTTTTCAGAAGACTTTTTCTTGGAACAAGTCCATTCCATAGCAAGTACTGAGCCTTTAGAACCTTTCATAAAATGCTTAGCAATAAGCAGCATATTCATAAGCTTGGCCAGAGTATTATGAAGTTTATGCATATGGTAGTTCATGATGAACTACCTATATGCATTAGTCAAGGATTGTAGAATTATATCATTCTGTAGATCCTGGTCTAACTTTACTCTGAGCTTCTTAAGCTCTTCCAAGTCCTTAAACATCATCAGATAATGATCTTCGATTGACTGTCCATCACGCATTTTAGCTTTAAATAGTCATTTAGTGATCTGATATTTAGTTGTGCGACTCTGTTCACCATATAACTCTTACAGCTGAGCCAATATTTGGTGGACAGTCATGATATCTTTATATTGGTGCTGAAGCTCATCAGACATTGAGCCCAACATGTAGTATATGGCCTTATTATCTTCATCCATCCATTTGTCAAGAGATGCTATTTGTTCAGTGGATGGACGAGCTGGTAAGGTGGAGGGATTCTGGTCTAATACATGAGTCAACTTCTTGAAACCTAAAATAATTTTCAAGTTCCAAAATCAATTTTTGTAATTGGGTCTGGTCAGTCTATGGGTGTCCACGATACGGGCTAGTGGGTTAGATGCAGACATTTTTTTTTCCTATAGAGAGTCAAAGTTTCTAATTAGATTTTGTAATTAAGACTTGATCAATTTGTTTAGGAGTTTAATTTTTAAACAAATTAGCTTTCACTATTTTCTCGAATCCCTATACTCTCTCTGTAGAGATGCAAAAATCTTCATGATTACTGATTTCTAGTTGGTGGTGCAATCCCACCAACTGACTCATCACCTCACCTAACAGTTATTGATGATGGGTTAGTCAATGAGTGAACTAATCTTGTCCAATGATTTTTTAATCGTGATGCATCTAGACTTGGTCTCTAATTCATGAATCTCATCGTGTCCAAAATATTGATCCACACCTTAGTTAAGTCAGACCCACCATTTGCATAGATTGGATTCATAATTGGATCTCTCATCGTATCCGGTATATGGAGCCCAACCCATCCTTCAGCCCATAGCATCTAATGTCTAATAGATATGGTTGCATCTTTCCGGTGCAACTGAACCACTATGACTAGCCGAGAACAATCAACCCTAAGAAGGGTCCGCACATCTACAAAGATGGAATACCTTAGACTTAATCTTTTCTTAGGGAGATTTGATTTAGATCTTTTTAAACTTGACTTGACATAGCCATAACCATTATGACTAACCTAGTGGAATGGGTTAGCTCATATTGTTAGCCACCTTAGATCAGGATTGGGCTGACAAATATGGCCAGGTAAGTGAGACCGACGGAAGGGATATGCCATTAACTCGACAAGAATGCATTCGAGTCAAGTAGCTCTCAATTAAAAATCAGTCGATCATATCTACCAAACTTATCTTAGATACCAAATTGTTGAGCCAGAATCAATCGGGTTAGCCTACAATCCAGACTCTAACCACTGAGCCTAATTAGGTTGTAACTTGATCAATCACTCATGTGACTCGACCTTGACCCAGACTTAATGCTATTAGGCTGATCAATTTAAGTACTTTTGATCCCACCTAACCAACTCTTGATTTGGTTTGATCAACCGCTAGATCTAATTGAGCTACCCAAGCCCAAACCCAATTTTATGAATATGTCTTAGATCTAAAAATTCTTAATTTTAGACCTAATATATTTTATAATCTTAATTCTCAATTAAGTTTAGGGTTCATAAATAAAATATGTATATAAAATCCTAGAATTTCAGGATCTAGGGTTTTGCAGAAAATAAGTTTCTAATTTTTGATTAAGGATGAACGTGCAGCACCCCTACACACCATAAGAACGTCCCATCGAATGAGAGGAGAGGGTCTTTAAATCCTACATTGTTCTTATGATCGGATGGCTAAGGAAAATGCCTTAATCAGAAATATGATAAATCTGCAAAACTAGTTAGATCTACATCATATATCACATATATAAAAATTGATCTAACTAAAAATATGTTTTGCATACATCTCATGTGTCATATCATGCATATTTTTATATCTAAATTATCTCATAAATATCTAAAAAATAAGATTTAAATTTAATTATATTAAATTAAAATTTATTCTAGATAATTTTGTAGAACTATTCTACAACTAGTCTAAACATGCATCTATCATATCTCATATGAATAAATTAAATAAATTTATTTTCTATTTTTTAAATCTAATTATAATATTTATAATATTAAAAAATAATAAATAAATAAATTTATAAATTATAATTAATTAAAATAAAATTATGATCATGCTAGACTACACATAGAATAATTCTATTCTTAGTCTAGTCATGCATCTCATATATTTTAGATCTAGATTATTTAATTTTAAATTTTTTTTAATTTAAATCTAACTACATCTAATGTGATATCTAAAATTATCTAATTATTAGATCAAAAATAAATTAAAATTAGATCTATTGAATTATGGAACCTAGCTCTGATACTAGTTGAAGAAAAAAGCCTTATTTTCTGTGTCTGGTTCATTCAGATTTGATTGGATCAAGAAGAATATTTCAAAAATTTTCTCTCTGATATTTTAATCAAATATAAAATTTCTCAAATCTGATCTTATTAATCTAATAATAAAAATAAAAATAAAAATTAAATCTAATTTAATTATACCTTTATTTTGGGTAATCCAATTACCTTATGATGATTTTGATGTTTGCTTGAGGTTCTGGATGTAGCCATGCAAGCGCCTGGCCTCTATCGATATCTACTTAGATAGGATCTGAAGATCTTCCTCTACTCAATCAATCCTCCAAAAATTAGATCTAGATCTGATCTTAAAGGTCTTCAAAATTGCGTTTGAAGAACAGCCATTGTCTCTTGCAGCAGTGCTGCCTTCTTCCTTTTCTGGTGCCTTTCACTTGCTTGGATCGCACCTTGTTCATGCCCAAAAGTGCTTGAAAATGGAGAGGAGAGAGAGGACCAGAGGGTGGCATGGAGAAGGAGGGAGAGAGGCTATGTAGCATGGGCTATGAAGGAAAACCTAGTTTTTCAGGTTAGGTTCGTTCAGATCTGATTAGATCAAAAGAGATATTTTAAAAAAAAATTTCTTGGATCCAGATTAGATCTAAGATTTTACAGATTTGATATTATTAATCTAATAAAATAAAAAATAAATTAAATTAAATTAAATTTACCTTATTGAGGGTAATCTGATTACCCTATGATGATCTTGATATCTGCCTGAGGTTCTGGTTCTAGCAATTCAAGTGCCTAGCCTCTACCGATATCCACTCAAGTAGGATATGAAGATCTTTTTCTTCTTTATCATCTCTCCAAAAATTAGATCTAGATCTAATTTTGATGATCTTTAAAACTCCTTTCGAAGATGTAAGTTGTCTCTTGCAACAGTGCTGCCTTCTTTCTTTTCCTATCACCTTTCTCTCGCTTGGATTGCACCAAACTAAAATCCAAAAATTCTTAGGCATGGGTAGGAGAGAGAAGACCTAACGATGGCATGGAGGAGAGAGAGGGGTAGCCATGTGGTGTGGACAATGGATCAAGCTTTTTTAGATCTTGGTGTAGATAGGGTTTTTATAGATCTTGTGGCGCCATGCAGTGCCACATCATCCTGGCCAATCATGGCCTTTTATGAAACTAAATCTAAATCTGATTAGTGGGATGACATCATCTGATCCAATCAGATGAGAGCCCCTCTGCATCATCCTTAGATGCTGCCAAGATTGGTCAAAGACAAGTCTTTGGTGCCACCAAGGTAGAAACCCTAAAGCAACTGGAGTCCCATCTATATGAGACTCCAGATGCTTTATCCATGGGTGCATGCCTCCCTAAGTGTGCACCCCTTATCCATCTTCTTTTTAGCAGGTGGACTGGTACAAAATTTTCTCCTATGGGTGCATGACACATGGGCAGATGTCTAAGTATCAAAGGTCAATGTTTGATCAAATATCTGAAATAGGATTTAGCAGGTGATGGAAAATGGTAGGTATTGTCTCAAATTCATCTTATAAATTAAGACAATCCTTTTCTGGTCTAGACAAGCTCTAATCAGACCAAGTAAAGGTATCTGAGTGAGCCCAAACATATTTGGCTCAGTCGAGACAACTTTTAATGATAATTAAAAGAGAACAATAGGCTCAATCATGTGCTAGCATGATTACCTTGAACCTAATTAAATCTTATTTAAATCAATTGAACTAGGTTAGTCCAGTTGATGATATCCAGATCGAAACCCTTATTTATGTGACCCAGTTAGATTCAGTTCCGTATGGTAATGAGATATGTCATGATCTCTATCATTGACATCATCGAAACACCTTTCGATGGATCAGAACTTTTTAGATTCAGATAACTAGTATGATTGATCATCTAAATCATTCTAATTGCTCTTAAAATCCACCAGTAACACCTAGCAGCATATGGTGGCAATCCATTAGAACTAAAAATGAACCTCTCGGTGCAATTACCTGTGTGATTAAATTCTTCTACCTTGAGCCCCGATTGGATTGGGGTTAAGGTAATCTCGTCAAACCCTAATATCCATCATATGATTAATCATTCGATTCAATTCCAATATGAAAACCTTAATACAAACTCTTTCTATTATTTCACTCTGCCATGGCCATGGGCTTATGGACTAGATTCTCGTGATCATCATAGGGCTTCTCCTCATCTACCGAGGTAGATAGATTTTCTATTGGTGCAATCCAATTCCTACAATGAATATGCTATAGCCAACATACACCTCAGGATTTTGAATGATTAGAAGATCGAGTCATGGTGTAGTCGAACTATAACATCCTGAAGGTGAACTATTGATGCAGCTCATGTCAAAGAACCAAACATACAATTGTAGCTTCGAGCTAGTCATCGACGAGAAGGTAGACTTTCTAATGACTGCTTGAGGTGGTTATGCTCAGTGCCCTAATTCTCTAACGAGTACTTGTACTCTCGCTCTGGTGTCTCTAGACCGTAGACTCAAGACTCATCTACTATAAAGAAATGATTGTACACCAACCTTCTAAATCAATCACCATCCTCATGATGATCCTATGGTCAAGAGCATTTTATGAGTTAATAATGAAAATTTATGTCTTAAATTTTTAACTCTTCAAAATAAGAACTATCATTGCCATTAACTCAAGAGATGTATTGTAGACACTAAATACACATTATGATAGAAAATAATCTATTTTATTATTTATAGTCCAAATTATAATTTTGTCCTTAGAAGTATATAATAAGTGTAAACCAACTCTGGCTTCTAAGGCACACATATCTAACAGGCTAAAGGCAGAAGCATTAAATTCTAAGCATAGATAAGATTTATATAGACCCTGCTGCATCATGTAGTGCCACATCATCCTAGCCAATCATGGCCCTTTGTGCAATCAGATCTAAATCTGATTGGTGGAACGACATAATCTGATCCAATCAGATGAGAGACCCTCAAAATCCTCCTAAAGTGGTGCTAAGACTGGGTCAAATAAGACTTCTTGGTGCCACACAATTTAATCTCCTGAAGCAATCGGGAGTCCCATCTGTATGAGACTCCATCTTTTATCCTCAATGGGTGCAAGCCTTCCTAGGCATGCACCCCCTTACTGTCTGCTTTTTAGTAGGGGGACAAGTTCCCAGGTACTCTCCTATGTGTAAATGACACATTGATAGATGTCTAAGTATCCAGGATCAATATTTGACCAATGTCCGAAAATAGAAATTAGTAGGTGACCAAAAATGGCAAGTATTATTTTAAATTTATCTCATAAATTAAGACAACCCTTTTTTGATCTAGACAAGCTCCAGTCAGATCAAGTAAAGGTTTCTGAGTGAGTCCAAACATATTTGGCTCAGTCAAGACAAGCTTTAATGATTGTTAAAGGAGAACATTAGGCTCAATCATGTGCTAGCATAATTTTCTTAAACCTAATTGAATCTTATTCAAATCAATTGAACTGGATTAGTCCAATTGATGACATCCAGATCCAAACCCTTGTTTATATGATCTAGTTAGGTTTAGTTCTATATGATAATGGGATATGTCGTGATCTCTATCATCGACCTCATCGAAATATCTTTCGATGGATTAGAACTCTTTTGATTCAGACAACTAGTATGATCGATCATCCAAATCATTCTAATTGCTTCCAAAATCTATCGGTGACACCTAGCAGTATATGATGGCAATTCATCAAAATTGAAAGTGAACCTCTCAGTGCATTTACCTGTGTGATTAAGTTCCTCTATCTTGAGCCCCGATCAGACTAGAGTTAAGGTGATCTCATCAATCCCTAATTTCCATCATATGAATTAATCATTCAATTCAAGTCCAATATGAAAATCCTAATAGAAACTCTTTCTATTATTTGACTCTGCCATGGCCATGGACTTATGGACTTGATTCTCATGATCATCATAGGGCTGCTCCTCATCTACCAAGGTAGATAGATCCCCTATTGGTGCAATCCAATTCCTACAATGAACATGCTATAGCCAACATACACCTCAGGATTCTGAATGGCTAGGAGATCGAGTTATAGTGTAGTCAAACTATAACACCCTCAAGGTGAACTGTCGATGCACCTCAGGTCAAAGAACTAGACATACCACTACATCTTCGAGCCAGTCATCGATGAGAAGGTAGACTTTCTTATGACTGCTCAAGGTGGTCACGCTTAGTGCCCTCATTCTCTAATGAGTACCTATACTCTCGCTCCGATGTCACTACACCATAGATTCAAGACTCATCTATTCAAAAGAAGCGATCGTACGCCAACTTTTTGGATCAATCACTATCTCCATGATGATCCTACGGTCCATAGCATTTTATGAGTTAATAATGAAAATTCATATCTTAAATTTTTAACTCTAGAAAATATGAACTGTCATTATCATTAAGTCAAGGAATGTATCACAGATACTTTCAAATACACACTATGATAGAAAATAATCTATTTTATTATTTATAATTAAAATTATAATTTTATCCTTAGAAGTGTATTACAAGTGTCAGCCAATCTGACTTTTAGGACACACATATCTAACAACATCTACATTGAATGTGACCAATGTTGCACTCTACTATCAAGAGTAGCTAGCTAAGGTCAATGGATATAAGTTTTCCTCCGACCTCAGATCACCATGGTGACTTGCAAGCAACTCACTATACTTTGATACCAGACTGCTTGTATTTCTAATATAGGTTTGAAAAATTTTTGGGTACAGTCAAGTACTTATGAAGTTGGTGTGTAAGTCAAGATGGAATTGACCACTCCTGATTAACTTCAAGGAGAGAAAGACTCACTGTGTTTTAATTTAGCAAAATCTAGGGCTGGGCAATCCTCATGAGGTGTCATAGGATTTGTAAAATTTTGAGATACAATAGAGATGACTTATATGAGTGTTTGATGGCATACTCAAAGTCATCTTGAGCATTATTAGTCATAGGGATGAATTATACGGTAACCATGGGCGAGGGTTCTAAGAATGTTGCTTTGCATACATTCGACCTATCAGGACTTCGGAAACCATTGCTAGATGGTAACTTCGATTGGTATAGAAATTAGTTTCTATGCTACCGACCTAGATTCGAATCTATGGGGTTATACACATTAGAGGTTGTAACCTAATCAAATGGTCAATTGATGATTGAGAATCGTTTCGACATCAAACATTCAATGCGATTGATGTTTGACCTAATGCAAGTGTTGTAGGAGGATTGATTAGTAATTGGATTGCTAATTGTCTCAATTTGATTGAGCAATCAAGTTAAGATCAAGTATAATTAAATTATATTCAATTAGAATTAATTTAAACTTAATTATATTAAGTCTAATAGTTTTATTGGATAAGCCAATTATAAGGAAGAACAAGTCCTTGTTAGACTAAGACTTGAGTACACCAAATTCCAAATTGACTTGGGACTTAAATCTGATTTAAATATGGTTTAAACCTAATTTAATTAGGTTTTAAGTTGGACTAGGATCACCCTTAATTGGGTTGCATTTAATCTAATTTAAATGGGATTTAAATTGGGTTCAAACTTATTTTGACCTAGTCAAATAGGAGTCCTAGTTCGATTGGGACTCTCTCTCTTTCCTTGTGCCTAAGAAAGCCCACACACACACTTCATTTCCAAAAGTTAATGTAACTTAATTACACACCTAAGAATGGTTTTTTATGCCCCATAATCTGGAGGTTTTGGATTAAATTTTGAATTGGTCAAAATTGGAAAGTAGTTATGCATGGAATTCTATTTGATAGAGTCCTTAAAACCTAAAAAGTCTATCTCTCTCTCTCTATGTAAATAAACTTCATGCCTCCCATACTGTTTTGTGCCCTTTTCCATCCTTTTAGGAATGTTTTGCTGGTTCTCCACGTTGAGAAAGGGATGGGGTGACATCCAAAAGTTGGACGCCACCAAGTGTCCTTCTAAGACTAGTCTTTGACCTAGTCTTTAGTTATTAACCCATGCCACTTTTCAAGGCCCTTTGAGGATGTGATAAATCCCAAAAAATTCATAGAAAACTAGAAGAAAAGGAGGAGAAGGCATGGTGATTTTTGGATGCTAAGATTCTTGGAGAAGAACCTTCAATTAAGACATCAAAGGTTGATGTCTTGAAGAGACAAGGTAAGAGAAGATTGTCTTCTCTTTATTTTTCTTTTATGTATTTTTTTCTTGTTTATTCTTTATGATTTTTATGTGATAAAAATCTAAGAAGAGAGGAATAGGGCATGAAGATATGTGCTCCAAGTTATTGGGGCATGGCGTTCTTTTTGGACATGATTTGATCTTGTCCCGATGAGAGAAGAAGAAGAGAAGAATGTTTTCTCTTAGGGTTTCTTTGAGAACCCTTCTTCTCCAATTTCTTATAAAAATTTTATATGATAAAAATAAAAAATATTAGATTTGGAAACTTGAAAAAAATCTTACAGGAGAAGGTCTCCTCTTGTCCTAGCATAGAGATATTTTTAGGATATTAACCATTGATGTCCTAAAAGAGAATATTTGTCTTCTCTTAGGATTTATTTTTTCTTATTTTATTTTTTAATTTATGAAAGATCCAAGGATTAGATTTTTTCTTTATTCCTTCTCATATTCTTTATCTCTTAGAGTATCCAAGAGATCCAAAGAATATGTATTTGATTGACCATCAGGAGGGATCCGTGAGAAGCTAGTACTTTGAGCGGATCTTCATTCGACGAACCTTCGATCTATGTTGTAGGTTTGTGTGGATCATCTGTAGAGGTCAGATGCATGTGTGGCTCTAAAAGCAACAAGAAAAATCAACCATGGAGTTCTCGACCCATGTAAAGGTAAAAGATCTGATCTCTTGGTAACCTAGATATGATCTAGTGTTAGATCTAGAATTATTCTAGATGTAGGTATTGATATGATCAATACCACTTATGATTAATTTATTTTTAGATTTATATTTACATCATGACATGTTATAAATCCTTGATGTAGGTTTTGTAATCTAATTACATGCATATTATAGATTAAACTATTTAATCTTTGTCTTTTGCTGCTTTAATTTCAAAAAAATTTTAAAATCTATGCATGAAACCCTGCATGTTTTCCAACAAAATAATTCTTTATTAATTTTAAAACAAAAATTATAAAAATGCCACTAAAAAGTTTATACAATGTGTCGGCCAATCTGGCTTCTAGGGCACTTATGTAACAATGGTTTGGCTATCATTTCAGTTCTCCATAAAGGACTTGGAAGAAGCACCCTACATCCTAGAAATAAAGATTTGTAGGGATAGATCTAACAGATTACTTGGGTTGTCCCAGTCTATATACAGAGATACTATGTTGAAGCCATTCAGTATAAAAAATTTCAAAGAGGGCTATCTTCCAATGGGCTATGAATTTCTCTCTCAAAGAAAAATTATCCTACAACACCTCAAAAGAGAGAGCATATGAGTAGAAACCATATGCCTTGGTAGTGGGTTCTATCATGTACATTATGACATGTACGAGATCAGAATGGCATACTAACAAGGAGTAGTGAATACATACCAATCTAATCAAGTGGAGAACCATAGAAAGATTGTGAAAACCATCCTTAAGTATTTGAGAAATACTATGGACCGGTGACTTATTTATGGTAAGTCAGATTTGAAACTTATGGAATTTGTAGACTTTAATTTTAAATCTAACCATAATGATAGCAAAAGTGTGTCGGATTATGTATTTATCCTTAACGATGGAGTTGTTTGCTGGAAGAGTTTCAAGTACCATACTATAGCTGATTCAGTTTGTGTGGTAGAGTATATTACGACATCTGATGCTATGAAAAAACCTATATGGCTGAGAAAATTCATCATCGAGCTTAAAGTGGCACCTGTTGAAAATAGTGTCTCAAAGTCAGTCATCAGCCTATTAATGGTTGAGCTATATTTTGTACATGTATATAAATTATAATTGAATAAAAGTTATTTTGGCTTTTTTATCACAAACCTTTCATCTTCTAATGAACTTCGTATTGTGGTGAAGTCCTTAGGACTATTTAGAATTGATAAAGAAGGAATTGTCATTTAGTCCTTAAAACTATTTGTGACCAAATGATACGTTGTTATCGAGGATGACAATGTTTATCAACTGTAGGTCATTGTGTGCCATATCTGTTGGTTGTTCTCTTAACCAAGAAGTGTGGAGACACTAGTATGGCATGTAGGTGAGATGGAAGGGTACATCTACATTGAACATGACCAACTCTAAAGCATTTCTGCTATCAAGATTTGCTCCAATGGAATGTAGGTATAAAGGTACCTTCGATCTGAGATCACCACGGTGACTTTCAAGCAACTCACTGTGCTTTGATGCCAGACAATCTGAATTTCTAATTTAGTGATGGAAGATTTCTGAGCACAGTCAAGTACTAGAGAAGTTAGTGTATGAGTTAAGAAGGGATTGACCACTCCAGCTTAGGAGTTGTGTTCAATTGTGTTTCAGTTTAGCAAATCCTTGATCTAGATAGTCTTTGTGAGGAGTCACAGGATTGATTGCATGGAGACACGATTTAGATGTACCTTTCAGGGTTTGCAGTTTGACCTGGAGTCATCCTATACACGAAGGTTAAAGAGATGAATTATGCGATAACCATATTCACGTAGGTTCTGAATATTATGATTGTGACTATTGGTCATATCCGGATGTCGAGTACCATTGCTAGATGATCACTTTGATTAGTACAAGAATTGGTTCCTACGCTACCGGCTTAGGTTCAAACCTATAGGGCTACACATATTAGAGATTTCTGTCTGATCTGATGGCTGGTGAAGAGTCCCATCAGATTGAAACTCTATGGTTAAGAGTTCCACCGAACTGAGACTCCTTGATCAGGAGTCCTACTAGGTTGGGACTTTGAGTCCCACTTGACTGGGACTCTATGGTTAAGAGTCCCACTGGACTAGAACTCTTCGACCAAGAGTCCTACTACTCTAGGACTCTAAGTCCTACTTATTTGGAACTCTATGATTGATAGTCCTATTGGTCTGGGACTCTATGATTACGAGTTACACTTATTTCGAACATCGGGATCAAGAGTCCCACTAGTTTAGGACTCTACGATTAAGAGTTTCATTTTGATGGGATGCTGTTGTGCAGATATCCACTAGATTCAGACTTTATATTTTTGAGAGGTTAAATTAATAATTTGATTGCTAATTAACTCAATTTATTTAAGTATTATTTTTTGGATCAAGTTCAATTGAATTAGATTTAGTTAGGTTTGACCCGATTAGGTTATGAGATGACCTAATCGTAGAGGAGGTTCGGTCCCTGATTTGATCAGGGTTGGGCTTGATTAATTCCAAATTTTATTAGATTTTAATTAAGTCTAATTAAGCCTAAATTAGTTTGGTTTAATTTGGTCTAATTGGTCCTAGCTAATTTGGATTGTGTTGGTTTAATTATATGAGGTTCAAATTATGACTAGTTTGACTAGTCTACCTGCCACCTCACCCTTTAATCTATGCCCATAATTTTGTATGAGAAAAAGTTTCTCATGAAACTTTTTCCATGCACAAGGGGCTCATGCCTAGGTATCTCACACCCCAAATGGATAAGATCAAGTGGTTTTGGTTTTACTTCTAATCAAGTTTGAATTTAAATAAAAAACCAACCTGATCTCATCCTTCCACGCATTCTGAATGTAGAAGAAAGCAATTTAAATTACATTTCCTTGAGGCGTGTGCACACTTCAGATGAAAGAATACTTTCATGAGTCTCCTATCCATGTTAGAGATTAAACTTTCAAAATTTTGGTGAGAGGAAAATACAGAGAGGGCTAGCACAGGCTTTAGGGTGTGTGCATATCCTAGGATTTCAGTCTAGAGTTTGAGGAGTGTTTCTATGAGATATGAGTGTCATAAAATCATAGAAAATTAGAAAAAATCAGGAGAACCTCCTCTACCTCTCTACTACATCCATTAGTGATCTAGATCATATGAAGAGCTCATGGATGAAGAACAAAGGAGTTTGATCAACATCAGTCGTCGAAGGGATCCAGCATCGAGCTAGCCCTCAGAAGGAGTCAATTGAGTCCAAGAGCCTCATGTGGATAATCCGTGGAGGCTAGATGCATTGTGCGGCTGCATCATGACCAGTAGATCTCCCTAATAGTGATCGAATTATGGAGTTTGGCTACCCTCACAGGTATCGTGTTCTAAACATGTAGAACTAGTAGTAAAATAGTTTTACTGCTAGTATGTAGTTTTCAAATTTAAAGCATGTATATCATATTTAGAATCTTAGTGCAGGATTTTATGATTTCATCAGTAGCTCTAAATTAATTAGATTAATTTTATTTTCTACTATATTTATTAATTTTAAAAAAGTTTTGAAAGTAGAGCTAGAAATCCTGCATTGAAACCTTCAATGGTATCAGAGCAAGATCATTAAATATGATTTACATATGCTTTAAAATTTTAAAAAATAAACATATGTGATATGTAAATCTTCCAAGTAGCAAGTAATCTAATTGGGTTGGTTGCCATGGACATTTGGTCAAAGGAGAAAAGTATGGTTTAAAGACCATCTCTTCCCATTCGATGGGGTTCTCCTATGGTGGTAGGGGTTCCACTGCGATTATATCCCATGATGATGAAGCAACGAAAGAGATATAAAATAGGCTTTAATCTAATTTTTAATCATGGATATGAGTTTACATAGGATATAAATTGATTCATGATTTATTTTTATGTAGTGTACATTGTTTTGGATTAAACCCTACAACTAGTACTATTTGTGAAATGAGCCGACCCATTTTTGAAATGAGTCGACTCATTTGGTGAAGAGTGCCAAGTTGTAAAGAACCTTTCAAAATTTTAAAAGCTATTTTCGAAATGCTGAACCCCAACCCTCAGCCCAAGAACTTAATTAAGAATTAAGTATTATGAATTAGGATCTAAAATTGTGAATTAAAGATCCTAAGTCATTGAGCATAAAATCTGGATTATTGGGTTAGATGAATTAGGTTCATTAATTGGGTTTCACCTAACATTAGTCAAAGAATGGACTAAACTAGGGTAACTGATCAAATCTAACCAAATGTTGATTTAGATTAGGTCAAAGACTCTTTAGACTCAATTACAATAGTTGTAGTTGGTCAAATCCATGCCTTTAATAAGGACCAAATGGACTTGATTCATGGCTACATGGTCGAATCCTAAATTATTAGGTTGGTTAAATTAAAACTAATGAACTAAATGGTATCTAAGGTAAGTTTGACAGTCTGACTAGTGATTTTTAATTGAGAGCTACTCGCACTGATTTGATCTTTGATGAGTTAATGGCGTATCCCTTCTATTGATCTCACTTACTTAGCCATCCTGGTGAATTAGGTTTTGATTAGATTACTTGATGATTTGGGCTTACTCATGTCAATTAGGTAAATCAGTGTGATTGATTTAGGTGCTCCTGATGCTAGCTTAAATTAGGTCCTTTTTTTATCTAACTTGGTGAAGTCAGTGGGAGGATCAAAATTGGCTAGTTAATTCTTCCTTTCTCTTCTTCTTAAAATTAATTAATAAAATCTTCTAAAATTATTAGATCCTTAAAATGATATAGTTATGGTGATAACTAAATCATAGCTTTCTATTTAATTAAGTAATAATGGATCCATTATTTTAATAATCATTGGAGGCCCAAAGGTCAGGTGCTTATTGACTAATGGAATTATCATTCATAATATGATGATTTAGTCTTGTCTTTCTAATGGTGGTCAAGTTGGTTGGCCAAAGTCAGGCCTGATCATTTGTTGGTCAAATGCATGAAATATGGTCATGTTAATGGTTGGACCTAACCGGATCTTTTCAGTAGAGGCTAAATCCTAATGATTAAGTTCTAGGGCCAAATTAAATTACTAAAAGTTGTTTAGAAAAATTTATTTATGATAAAAATTTTTATAGTACATAATTTTATTTATGATGAAAATATTTACCATGATAAAATAAATTATTTATGATAAAATTTTTTCATCATAAATAATTAAATAAATAAAAAAAATATTTTTGATAAAAATTTTACATCGTAAAAAATTATCATTAGCAATGAAATTTTTTTTCATTCCAAAATATTATCTGCAATCTCATTTTTTATGATGAAATATTAACGATAAAATTACCATCGCTAATAATTATTAGCGATAAAAATTTAATATTTATAATTTTTTTATATTATAAATTTTTTTTTATTATAGTGACATTAGAGGGTTCTCCATCAAAGCATCTCCGACGAGTATGAGCTTTTATTATAGGTTTGTGAGATGAAAGTACCCCCCATCCGAATCAAACTTCATATCGATGGATGACTGACATTAGTCCAAAAACTTGCAGCAATAATTATAATATAATAAATATATAAACTATAAATTATAAATTACATAATATATTAAAAATATATTATAGTGCCACTATATATCAAAAATAAAATATCTGAATATCAATTACAAAGATGATAGAGTAATACAAAATGATCAACAATAATTTGGCCATTTCAAATATTATCTCTTTCTTCTATTTTTCTTTTCTTAGTTTCTTCTTTTTCTTATTTTTTTCTTTCTTAATTCTTTCATTTTCTTTCTTGCTTTCTTTTCTTTTTCTTTCAATCCTTTTCTTTCTTCTTTCCTTGCTTCCTTTATATTCTCTTATACCTTCATTTCCCTATATCTTTCATTTTCTATTTTTTCATCACTTTTTTAATTCTTATCTTTTATTTATTTTTCCTCATTTTATTTTTTTTTTCTCTTTTTTTTTTCTTATTTTTTTCATTCTCTTTTTTTTCTTTTGCTCTCTTCGTTCTTTCCTTTCATTCATTTTTTCTCTTTTTATCCATTTGTTCTTTTTCCCTTCCTTTCTTTCTTTTTTTCATGGGATGAGTTTCAAAGTTCCACCACCTTTCCATCCTATTTTTTAATAGGAACAAGATAGGATGATTAGAATGTATCATAAATTAAAAAAATAATAATAGCTATTTAAACCAACAAGAAATAAATTTGACTTGAGTGGAACACTAGTTATGCTATTTTCAATGCTCGAATGAGAGATGGGGCCTCAATCACTGATCATGTACTGTACATGATCGAGATGAATGAGCACCTTAGTAAGCTGGGCTTTCGCCTGCATGAGCAACTCCTGAAGGATGCGATCCTAAATTCTTTTCCTAAGTCTTTCCTTCCCTTCCTTACTTATTTTAGAATGATAAAGCCTGCAGTAAACTACCATGGCTTTTAGGGTTGCTGTAGAACTTTGAGAAGGATCACCAGCTCCATAAGATGTTGGTGAATGTAGTGGGAGGGTCTTCTTCTAGTTATTGATGTTGGAAATTATGTTCCAAAGCCAATTGTAAGCCTATTGATGGTTGAGCTATTTTGTAATTATAATTAATTTATTAATTAATAAAAATATTTCGACATCTTTTTCATCATAAGTTTACATCTTCTAATGGACTTCATTATTGTGATGAAATCCTTAGGACTGTTTTATTTCAATAAAGAGAGGATTTATTGATTAGTTCTTAAATTTGTTCACGATCAAATGATAGGCTGTTAATTAGGATAACAGCATCTATCGAGCATAGGTTGCAATATGCCATATATGTTAATTGTCCTCTTAACCAAGGAGTATGGAGACACTGGTATGGCATCAGGTGAGATGTATGGGTATATCATCATGAACATGACCAACTCCAGAGCATTCTACTATCAAGAATGTCTCTGATGGGATATAGGTATAAGTATCCCTTAGACCTAAGATCACCTCAGTGACTTGTAAGCAACTCACTATGCTTTGGTCCTAGACTAACTGCATTTCTAATTCAACAATGGAAGGCTTCTGGGCATAGTCAAGTCCTTGCAAAGTGGGAGTATGATCAAGATGGAATTGACCACTCCAAGAGTTGGAGAAGAATGTATCACTGTATTTCAATATAGCAAAACCTTGGCCAGGGTAATCCATTAGATGGATTTGATATTTTGAAATATAATGTGGACAACCTGATCAGAGTTGATAATTGAACTCTGAGGTGTCCTATGAGCATTGTGGTCAAGAGGATAAATTATATGAAAACTATATCCACATGGGTTCTAAGGATGCTGTTCTACACCTTCGACCTATCCGACCATTGGGTATCATTGCTAGATAATCACTTTGATTGGTATAAAAATTTATTTCTATGCTACTAACTTAGGTTCGAACCTATGAGGTCATACATATTAGAGCTTATGATCTAATCGAATGGTTGATCAATAATTAAGAATCGTTCTAGGGTTAAACAATTAATATTGATTGGTGTTTAACCTAGTGCAAGTGTTGTAGGAGGATCGATTAGCAATTAGATTGCTAATTAGCTTAATTTGATTATGCCAATAGGTTGAGATTAAGTATAGTTAAATATAATTTAATTAAATTTGGTTTGGGCTTGATTGGATCAAGTTCAATTAGTTTATTGGATAAGCCAAGTGCATGGAAGAACTAGTCCTAGTCTAACTAGGACTCAGATTAACCTAATTTTTTAATTTGATTAAAAAATAAATTAAAATTAAATCTAATTTAATTAAGTCCTTAAATGGGTTAGGGGCTTATTTAATTGGGTTGGTTTAATCTTGGTTTTATTTGGTTAAAAGATCTTGTTTGACCAAGTCAAAATAGGAGTCCTAGTGTGACTAGGACTCCCTATCTCCTTGCGCCACCTTGGTCCCAATGCCCCCCATACCTATTTTTTAGGTATTTTTCATGAAAAATCCCTTTCTTCCTGATTTTCATGCCCCCTCTCTCCCTCCAAGTCATATTTGGAAGTTAGGTGGAAGACCAAGTCAAAGGAGGAATTGGTTTTGCTTAGGATTCTATGAGATAGAATTCTTATTAACCAAAACATCTTTCCTTGAGTGTCATCCCCTCTTTTAATTAATTCTTCTTTTATTCTATGAAAATAATCTTCTTTTTTGTGTGCCCTCTCTTGTTGGTCCATGCCAAAAATTATGGAGGAAGCACCCAAGAGTTGGGCGCCCCAACAACTTTTCATGTTTGGATATTTCTAATCTAGAAATTTGACCAAAATTGAACTCTTATTCTAGGGATGAGTTTTAGGATGTGCAAAAATCAGAGGAAAAGGATCGTTGGACGTGGGAGTTCCATAGGCACCAAACTAGGTGTCTAGGTGAGAGAAAAGAGAAGAAGAAGAGGGTCTTCTTCTAGGACTATTTTATTTTCAATCTCTCCTCCTTTCTTTTGAGTTTTTTTAAGAGAGTCTCAGATCAGCAAACTCTCATCTTTCTTCTCATATTTTGGAGAGTCAAAATTTTGAAGAAGAAAGCATCAGATCGATCATCGAAGAAGGATCGGCATAGTACTAGCATGTTATACTGATTTTCTGCATCGAATTTCAGATCAGAGATCGTAGGCTCGTGTGGATGACTCCTAGAAGCCGGATGCATGTGCAGCTCGTGACTTCATACTTAAGTCCAGATCAGCATGTTAGAACGTCTAAACTTGCTCAGATAATAGATCTGATTTATAAACTTCATACCTGCATTTGAGGTAGTGTAGATCTAGATTGATTTGATCAACCTTTTTTTTATTTAATTTTAATTTTTGATTTAATATCATACCTTGATCATATAATAGATCGATGATCTAGGTGTTTACATAATTATTTAAATAAATTTTAGATTAATTTAAGTCTTCTACTGCAAGATCTTGAAAAATTTCAAGATCTACCTGTGAAACCGTAGATCTGATTCCTTCAATTGGTATTAGAGCCTAAGTTCTTATTACATAATTTTTATGCATGTCTAGATTATTTCTTAGATTAAATATAATTTATAATCTAATTATTAAATCTAAAAAAAATAAAAAAAATAAAATATTTTATATTATGCGGACTGCCATAAGGTTGTCCTACTGTAAGGTTTACCCCTTACAGTGAATAGGTTGTCCTAGTATGTGCTGATTTAAAATATTAATCATAAAATTTTAGATTAAATCTAAGAGATTTTATGATCTGATTAAAAATATTTTAATCTAATTTCAATCATCATAAATATGTTAGATTTGATCTAGAAAGATTTATGATTGATTATTATTGAAACTGTTTCAATTACATGAACCTATTTAGATTAGATCTAAAGTAGTTTTATGTTTATTTTACTTGCATATTGATTATAAATCAAACATGTAATTTGGTTGATAGAACCATGTTGTAAAAATATTTTACAAACATGAAAATCATTTTTGAAAAGTCGAATCCCAACCCTCAGCCCAAAACTTAATTAAGAATTAAAAAGTTGATTGATTAGGATCTAGGATTGTGAATTAAAGATCCTAAGACACAAATCATAACACATTGGGTTAAATGGATTAGTGGGGATTAGGTCCATTAATTGGATTAGACCTAGGGTTAGATTAAAGAATGGACTTAATTAGAGAATTGACTAAATCTAATTAACTATTGTCTTAGACTAGGTCAAGGATTCTCTAGATCAATTACAATAGTTGTAGTTGGTCAAGTCCATGTCTTTAACAAGACCCAAGACGGACTTGATTCTTAGCTGCACTGTCTAGCATGAACTATTAGATTGATCTAATTAAAACTAATTAAATCAGTTGGCATCTAAGATAAACTAAACCAGTGGTTTTTAATTAGTAGCCCGCTTATCTAGCCATTTCTGATGGTGTCTAAGGCAAGCTTGACAGACCCTTTCACTAATCGAACTTACCTAGCCTTTGGTGAGATTATATTTTAATCAGATTGCTTGACTATTCGAGCTAACCCATGTCAGCTGGGTAAATCAGTTTGATTGATTTAGGTGCTCCAAGACCGATCTATTAATGGTCTCCCTTAAGCTGACTTGGTAAAGTTAGTGGGAGGATCATGATAAGTTGGTTAATCTGACCTACTCACTTCTTTAAATAAATCCTCTAAAATTATTTAGTCCCTAAAATGAAATAGTTATATGATCACTGGATCATAGCCTCCCATTAAAGTGGATGATAATGGATCCATCAGTTGGATAATCATTAGAGGCCCAAAGGCCTGGTGCTTATCGGTTAATGGAATTATCATTCATTATATGATCTTTTGGATACATCTTTCTAAATGGTGGTCAGGTGGGCCAACCAAAATTGGGGCTGATCATTCATTGGTTGGATGGGTCAAGTATGATCCTGTTAATGGTTGGATCTAACTGGACCCTTTTTTGAGAAGGCCAAAGCCAACTGATCATGGCCTGGGATAAAATTTAATTACTAAAAATTATTTAGAAAAATAATTGATTATGAACCTACCCTTAGATGTACATGGGTGGGCCAACCAAAGTTGGGCCTGTGTACAATCTATGTGGATTCTAGTACCCACTAAGGAGTTAAGGTAATTCCTCGAATTGGAGGTAGAGGCTACCAATTTGAATAAAATAGTAGGAGAAACCTTTTGATTAAAGTTTAAATCTTTAGGTTTAATGAATCAATTACTAATTATATTTTGATTTTTTTTTTACAGACATGGCCACTTCTCTATCACTCTGATCATTGTTGCATAATGATAAGTTGGTGGGACCCAACTTCGATAGCTGGTACCAAAAGTTGAAGATTATCCTAAAGCATGAATGGATCCTATACGTACTGATGGATCCTGCACCTGAGGAGCCAGCTACTAATGCACATGAAATAGTCAGAGATACTTATCAGAAGTGGCTCAGTGATCAAACCATGGTGCACTGCATTTTGCTACCTACGATGAGTGATAAGTTTGGTTGCAAGTTTGAGAGAGCTTAGCCAAATAAAATGCTCCAAGTATTGGAGGATTTTTTTGGCACATCCGATGACGTTGAGAGGCACAAGACTAGTTATGCCTCTTCAATGCTAGAATGCAGCATGGTACCTCTATTACTGATCATGTATTGTACATGATCAAGCTGATAGAGCACTTGAGCAAGCTCGGGTTTCTCTTGCACAAACAACTTGAAAAAGATGCAATACTGAACTCGCTACCTAAGTCTTATCTCCCATTCCTTACACATTATAGAATGTTAAAGCCTGAAGTGGACTACCACGGGTTACTGGGGTTGCTTCAGAACTTTGAGAAGGATCACCAACTCCATAAGGAGTCGGTGAACTTAGTGGAAGGTTCGTCTTCTCATTCTTGATCCTTTGAAAAAAGGGAAGAAGAATAAGAAGAAAAAAGCCAAGAAGGAGCATGTTCATGCTAGGACACCTGTGCAGGATTAGACCCTGAAGACCAAGTCTGATAAAAGTCAAGCTGAATGCTTTTTTTGCAAGAAGTAGGTGCACTAGAAGAGGAACTATCCTAAGTACGTTGCCTCCCTAGACCCAAAGAGGCAGAGAAAGAAGCAAGCTATTGCTGGGAAAGGTATTTATATGATAACTCCTTGCAATTTTTCTATTTATGATATTACTGACTGGGTGTTGGATACCGATAGCTTTTACCATATTTATAATTCATCGCAGGGGTTGCAGGTCAGTAGAAGATTCGAGCAAGGCAAGAGATTCCTGAACGTTGGAGATGGAAGACCAGTTCTCATTCTAGCTTTAAGAATTTTGAAACTTGTATTTGAATCTCATACTGTTGTTCTTAGTGATTGTCATTTCTATCCTAGTTGTTTTTTAAATATCATTTCTGTAGGCCTTTTGGCCAGGAACAATTATGAAATTTTAATAAAAAAATGAGTTTGTAATGCCATTATGAAGGGTCTTACTGCTTTCTATGGACAATTGAACAATGGTGTATATATGTAATCACAACCTATTAATGTAGTCTATTCTACTGGCAAGCACCCTAGATTAGATATTGTATCAAATATCTACTTATGGCATTGTAGGCTAGGTCATATAAACAAGAATAGGATAAATAGGTTGACTCAAGAGGAAATCGTCGAAGTTAATGATTATGAATTACTTCCAACCTGTGAGTTCTGTCTTCTTGGTAAAATGATCAAGTCACCTTTTACTGAAAAAGGTGAGAGTGCCAATGAGCTCTTAGGTCTAGTACATACTGATGTATGTGGACCAATGAGCATAAGTGCCAGAGGTGGATATGTCTACTTCATCACTTTCATAGATGATCTATCCGGATATGGATATGTCTATCTGATGAAACATAAGTCAGATTCTTTTGAAATGTTCAAACAATTCCAAAGTAAGGTAGAAAAATAAACTAAAAAAAGTATTAAAACTCTTTGGTCTGATTGAGAAGGAGAATACCTTTCTATTAAGTTTCTCACATATTTAGGAGAGAATGGAATTCTCTCCCAATGGACTCCTCTTGAAATACCACAGCATAATGGTGTGTCTAAAAGGAAGAATCGGACTATGTTAGACATGGTCCGATCCATGATGGGATTTGCTAGCTTGCCAATATCTTTTTGGGGATATGCACTCGAATTGGCTTGTTTTCTATTAAATAGGGTTCCAAGTAAGTCTGTAGTTAAAACCCCATATGAGATATGGACAGGGCGTAAGCTAGTACTTTGACACCTTAGGGTTTGGGGGTGCCCGACTTATATCAAATAGTTAGTTACAGACAAACTTAGACCTAGGTCTGATAAGTGTACATTCATAGGGCACCCAAAAGAGATCAAAGGATACTATTTCTACCATGCTGATGAACCAAAGGTGTTCGTCAGCCTTAGGACAACCTTTTTGGAAAAGAAGTTCCTTAATGAAGGAACTGTTGCCTCTAAGGTTGAACTTGATGAAGTTTAATAGGTAGAAAGTCTGACATAGAATGTTGAACCTAAGTCGGATTTGATCAGATCAGATCCAAAGCTTAGTGAATCCACACCATTAAGGCAATCCGACAGAGTAACCCACCATCCGGATAGATATGATGGATTCTTGGTCTAGGATGGTGATCCCATCGAACTCGATAAAAATGATGAGGACCCGATCATTTACATGGATGCTATATAGAGATCCGACTCTGAGAAATGGCTAAAAGCCATGACATCATTTACATGGATGCTTTGAAGGTCAATGATGTATGGACATTAGTTGACCCACCTGAAGGGGTTAAACCCATTGGGTGTAAATGGGTCTTTAAAAGGAAGAGGGGCACAGATGGAAAGGTGGAGACCTATAAAGCCCTTCTGGTTGCCAAGGGATATTGTCAACATTTTGGTATTGACTATGATGAGACGTTCTCCTCTATGGCAATGCTCAAGTCCATTCAAATTATGCTTGCCATTGTTAGACTATAAGATCTGGCAAATGGATGTGAAGATAGCTTTCCTAAATGGAGAGCTGACCGAAGAGGTGTATATGATACAACCTGAAGGGTTCACATCCACAGATGAGTCCAAGGTGTGCAAGCTTCAAAGATCCATTTATGGATTAAAGCAGGCATCTAAGAGTTAGAACATACATTTTGATAAAGTGATCAAAATGTATGGCTTTGTTAAGAATAGAGAAGAATCCTATATTTACAAATGGGCAAATGGTCCAGCAATGGTATTCCTTTTTTTGTACGTAGAAGATATTCTCTTAATCGAGAATGACATCACCGTACTACAAGAAATAAAAGTTTGGTTGTCATCATAGTTCTCCATGAAGGACTTAGGTGAAGCATCCTACATCCTAGGGATGAAGATCTATAGGGATAGATCTAAAAGGATGCTTGATATATCCCACTCCACGTACATAGAAATTATGCAGAAGAGGTTCAGCATGGAGAATTCCAAAAAGGGCTATATCCCGATAGGCTAAGAAATTTCTCTCTCTAAGAAGGATTGTCCGACAACTCCTGAAGAGAGAGACCATATGAGTAGTATTCCATATGCTTCGGTAGTGGGGTCTATTATATATGCAATGATATGTATGAGACTAGACATAGCATACTCATTAGAAGTAGTGAGTAGATACTAGTCTGATCCTAGAAAAAATCACTGGAAGGTGGTTAGTATTTGAGAAATACTAAGGACCAATGGTTGGTTTATGGTGAATCTGATCTGAAGCTTGTAGGATTTAAAGACTCCAGCTTTCAATCCGACCATGATGATAGTAAAAGTGTATCGAAATATATCTTTACTCTAAATGGTGGAGCCATCTACTGAAAAAGTTTCAAGCAGCATACAGTGGCTGACTCTATTTACGAAGCAGAGTACATGGCGGCATCAAATGTAGCAAAGAAAGCTGTGTGGCTGAGGAAGTTCATCATCGAGCTCGGAGTAGCACCCTCCATTGATGGTCCAGTCCTGCTCTACTGTGACATCACTAGCACCATAGCTCAAGTAAAGAAATCAAAGGCACACCAGTGAACAAAGCACATTCTGTGCCGCTATCATTTGGAAAGTAAAATCGTGGATCGTGGTGACGTCGACCTTCAGAAGATCGACGAAAAGGAGAACCTAGCCGACCCCTTCACTAGAGCCCTGGCAATCAAAGAGTTTGACAACCGTAGGTCGTAGAAGGGTATTAGATACTATGTCGAGTAGCTTTAGGATAAGTGGAAGTTATTGAAAATTATGTCCCAAAGCCAATCGTCAGCCTATTGACGGTTAAGCTATTTTATAATTGTAATTAATTTATTAATTAATAAAAATATTTTAGCATTTTTTTTGTCATAAGTTTGCATTTTCTAATGAACTCCAATATTATGATGAAGTCCTTAGGATTGTTTGGTTTAATAAAAAGAGGATTTATCGATTAGTCCTTAAATTTGTTCACAATCAAATGATAGGCTGTTAATTAGGACAACAACGTCTATCGAGCATAGGTCACTATATGCCATATAGGTTGGTTGTCCTCTTAACCAAGGAGTGTGGAGAAACTGGTATGGCATCAGGTGAGATGTATGGGTACATCGTCATTGAACGTGACCAACTCAAGAGCATTCTGCTATCGAGAATATCTCTAATGGGATATAGGAATAAGTATCTCTTAGACCTGAGATCACCTCAGTGAGTTGCAAGCAACTCATTATGCTTTGGTATCGAACTAATTGAATTTCTAATTCAACAATGGAAGGCTTCTAGGCCCAATCAAGTACTCATGAAATTGGAGTGTGATCAAGATGGAATTGACCACTCCGAGAGTTGGAGAAGAATATATCACTGTATTACAATATAGCAAAATTTTGGCAAGAATAATCCATCAGATGAATTTGATATTTTAAAATACAATGTAGACAACCTGATCAAAGTTGACAGTTGAACTCTGAGGTGTCCTACGAGTATTATGGTCAAGGGGATGAATTATCTGAAAACTATATTCACATGGGTTCTAACGATGGTGTTCTACACCTTCGACCTATCCAATCGTCGGGCATCATTGCTAGATGGTCACTTTGATTGGTACAAAAATTTATTCTTATACTATCAACTTAGGTTCTGACCTATGAGGTCATACACATTAGAGCTTACAATCTAATCAGATGGTTGATCAACGATTAAGAATCGTTCTAAGGTCAAACAATCAATACGATTGGTGTTTAACCTAGTGCAAGTGTTGTAGGAGGATCGATTAGCAATTAGATTGCTAATTGGCTTAATTTGATTAAGCCAATAAGCTGAGATTAATTTTAATTAAATATAATTTAATTAAATTTAGTTTGGGCTTGGTTGGATCAAGTTCAATTGGTTTATTGGATAAGCCAAGTGCAAGAAAGAGTTAGTCCTAGTCTAACTAGTACTCGGATTAACCCAATTTTTTAATTTAATTAAAAAATAAATTAGAATTAAATATGATTTAATCTAATTTAATTAAGTCATTAAATTAGTTAGGGCCTTATTTAATTGGATTGGTTTAATCTTGATTTTATTTGATTAAGAGCTCTTGTTTGACCAAGTCAAAACATGAGTCTTAGTATGACTAGGACTCCCTATCTCCTTGCACCACCTTGGTCCCAACACCTTCCAAACCTATTTTTTAGGAATTTTTCATGAAAAATACCTTTCTTCCTGATTTTCACACCCCCTCTCTCCCTCCAAGTCATATTTGCATGTTAGGTGGAAGACCAAGTCAAAGGAGGAATTGGTTTTGCTTAGGATTCTATGAGATAGAATCCTTATTGATCGAAACATCTTCCCTTGAGTGTTGCCTCCTCTTTTAATTAATTTTTCTCTTATTTTATGAAAATAATCTCTTTTTTTGTATGCCATCTCTTGCTGGTCCATCCCAAAAATTATGGAGGAGACGGCCAAGAGTTGGGCACCCCAACAACTTTCCATGTTTGGATATTCCTAGTCTAGGAATTTGACCTAAATTAGACTCTTCCTTTTCCTCATTTATTGGACGAATTTTATTCTGATTTCTTCATGACATATAGAGCTTTGGGAGCATTTTGGGGTACCAAAAATCAGAGTAAGATGGTCCTTGGGCGTAGGGGTTCCATAGGCACCAAACTAGATATCTAGGTGAGAGAAAAGAGAAGAAGAAGAGGGTCTTCTTCTAGGGCTGTTTTATTTTCAATCTCTCCTCCTTTCTTTTGAGTTTTTTTGAGAGAATCTCAGATCAGCAAACTATCATCTTCCTTCTCATATTTTGGAGAGTCAAAATTTTGAAGAAGGGAGCATCGGATTGACTGTCGAAGAAGGATCAGCACAGTACTAGCATGCTGTGCTGATTTCCTGCATTGGTCTTTAGATCAGAGATCGTAGGCTCGTGTGGACGACTTCTAGAGGTCGGACGTGTGTACGGATCATGACTTTATTCTCAAGCCTAGATTAGCAAGTTAGAACATCTAAACTTGCTCAAGTAATAGATTTGATCTATAAACTTCATACCTGCATTTGATGTAGCGTAGATCTAGGTTGATTTGATCAACCTTTTTTTTTCTTATTTAATTTTAATTTTTGATTTAATATCATACCTTGATCATGTAATTGATCTAAGATCTAGGTATTTACATGATTATTTAAATAAATTTTAGATTTATTTAAGTCTTTCACTACAAGATCTTGAAAAAGTTTCAAGATCTACCTATGAAACCCGATATCTGGTTCCTTCAGTTGACCCTTTAAGAAAGGAAAGAAGAACAAGAAAAAAAATTTATGCACATGATCAGATCATTAAACACCTACTAATATGATCTATGATATGATATAATGCATGTATAAATCTAAAAAATAAAATGTAAATAGGTACTGATCATATCAGTATCGATCTAGATGTAATCTAGCATGTAATAGAGATCAGATCTCTATATCTAAGTACAGGTCAAGAACTCCATTGTTGGTTTCATGGATGAGATTATTACTCAGAGCCATATAAGATGTCTGACCTCTATAGGTTGTCCACATGAAGCTCCTACACTGATCAAAGATTCGATGATTGAAGATCTACATAGGATGCTAGCTTCTTGTAGATCCCTCTTGATGGTTAATCTGAATTATTTTTCTTCAAATCTCTTGGATCCTCTAAGAGACGTAAAACCAAAGGAAGATTAAGGAGAGAGACCCTTCCTCTTTTATCTCTTAAAGTTATATGGAAGGGGGTGCAAGGTTTGGTGGTGCTCCCTGTTAGGATTTGTGGTGCTTCCAAGCCTTGGGGAGCCACGAGAGGAGCCAGGGTATTGGCTTTGGAAGACTTGGATGGATGTGAGTCCTAGAGCTAGGATAGAAATTATCCTAGGTGAGGTGGCATGTAGCCCTATACGGACTCAAGGTTCAGGTGTGAGGACCTGTTAGATATATGTGCCCTAGAAGCCAGAATTGGCTGACACTTGTAATATACTTCTAGGGGCAAAATTATAATTTTGACTATAATTAATAAAATGGGTTATTTTCTATCACACATGTGTATTTAGTGTCTGTGATACATCCTTTGAGTTAATGGTAATGATAATTCATATTTTCAAGAGTTGAAAATTTAAGACATGAATAATCATTATTAACTCATAAACAGCTTCCGACCATAGGATCATCACGAGGATGGTGATTAATCTGAAAGGTTGGTGTACGATCGCTTCTCTTTAGTAGATGAGTCTTGAGTCTACGGTGTGGAGACACCAGAGCGAGAGTACAGGTACTCGTTAGAGAACGAGGGCACTGAGCGTGACCACCACGAGTAGTCATTAGGAAGTCTACCTTCTCGTCAATGACTGACTCGATGCTGCAGTAGTGTGTCTGGTTCTTTGACCTGAGATGCATCGGCAGTTCACCTTGAGGGTGTTATAGTTTGACTACACCATTACTCGGTCTCCTAGCCATATGGAACCCTGAGGTGTATGTTGGCTATAGCATGTTCATTGTAGGAACTGGATTGCATCAAGATGGAATCTATCTACCTTGGTGGTAGAGGAGTAGCCCTATGATGATCATGAGAATCAAGTCCAGAAATCCATGGCCATGGTAGAGTGAAATAATAGAAAGAGTTTCTATTTAGATTTTCACATTGGACTCGAATCGAATGATTACATCATATGACAGAGACTAGGGTTTGACGAGTTCACCTTAACCCTAATCTGATCGGGGCTCAAGATAGAAGAACTTAATCACACAGGTAGCTGCACCAAGAGGTTCGCATTCAGCTCTGATGGGTTGCCACCATATACTGCTAGGTGTCACTGGTGGATTTTGGGAGCAATTAGAATGATTTAGATGATCGATCATTCTAGCTGTTCGAATCAAAAGAGTTCTGATCCATCGAAAGGAGTTTCGATGATGTCTATGATAGAGATCATGACATATCCCATTACCATACAGAACTGAACCTAACTGGGTCACACAAACAAGGGTTTGAATCTAAGAATCCAGTTTGACTGGTCTTAGGCACCCTCTAAGGAGGAATCCAGGGGTCTCTATTCCAACCAATCAGATTTAGATCTGATTTCACAAAGGGTTGTGATTGGTTGAGAGGAAGAGGAGTTGGATCACAAGAGGTCTATAAATAAGACCCTGCGCCCAACCCTAATTCTAATGCAATTAGACACGCCCCAAGGCTGCCTCTCCCCTCCTTCTCCATGCCATAGTCTCTTCTCCCCTTGCTCTCCACGTCCAAAAGTGTTTTGGATTTAGGTTGGTGCGATTCAGATCAAGGAAAGGCGATCAAAAGCAAGAAGGCTGCGCTGCTGCAAAAGGACGACTGCAGATCTTCAAAAGAGTTTTGAAGATCCTCCAGATCAGATCCAGATCTGATTTTTGGAGGTGTGATAGAGAAGAAGAGGATCTCCAGATCCAACCCGAGTGGATACCGGTAGAGGCCAGGCGCTTGCGTGGCTAAGATCCAGAACCTTCTGCTGCAATCAGGATCATCTACAGGGTAATAGGATTACCCAAATCAGGTAAATTAAATTTGATTTAATTTATCTTGTTTTATTTTATTTATTAAAATAATAAGAATCAGATCTGAAACTTATCAAGATCTGATTGAGATCAAGAGAAAATTTTTGAAATATATCTCTTGATCTAATCAGATCTGGACGAACCTAGACCGGGAAATCAGGATTTCCCTTCAGGACCTTGAGGGGGCCTTGGTAGGTGCTCTAGAAATCTAGGACACAAGATGAAGAAAAAGACCAAAGCCAGGAGAAGAATCAACTAAGATAAAGGACTGACACACAGGCGAGTTGGCTTGGATACGCAGTTGAGCCAACTTGGACTGAGATCGAGCTGACTTAGGGTGCAGCCGAGCCAGCTGTCTTAGGCAGATAGAAGACAAGATTTAGGCGAGACACAGTCGAGCCAGCTCGACTCATGATAGAGCTAGCTCGATGGTGGTGAACAAAATTGGACAAGGTTTTCTATTTGGGTCTTAAGGCTTGGTCCAATAAGATCTTAAGGTGGCTAACACATGTATGGGTCAGATTTAGATCCAGAGGATAAGACCATGGGAGACATGGGTGTACATGAGTTCGGTGAGTGCTTTCATGTATTGAGTTAGCTAGAAAAGTTTTTGGTCAGACCTAATAGCTATGTATAAATACATAGGTTGTATTAGGGTTTCAGAACATGGATTGAATACAGATATTTTCTTCCTCAATCTCTCTTCTCTCTTCTCTCTAGGGTTGCCACCCCATGGGGGGCACCTTCCTCAAGCCCAAGGAGTGAGGCACCCCATCACAGATCTAGATTGGTAGATTGGTGGTTTGTTGTCCTTAGAGAATGTCAATGGTCTCCTCAGGTCTATGTTAAAGATCAAGGGCTTTCGCAACATGGTATCAGAGCTTGGTGATGCCATAGTGATGCACTAACAATTGGTATCAGAGCTAGGTGATATGATGGTGATGCACTAATAATTAGTATCAGAGCCTAATGGTGCATGGAAGCGAAGGAAAAATCATACAAGGTAAAATCAGAAATCTACATGAGTATCCATGGTATGTCTCAGATCTACCTTTGTTTTTTGCTATGGTTTGGCCAACCAAAAGTAATGGGTTGGAGGTGGAGGCTGAGAGGATTAACGAAAAGGACTTTTCCTGGGGTGGAGGGTTTGGGTGCATGATTTTCTAATCGATCTTGGTTGGAGAGATCGGGGTGTATGATGGGTGATAGGGTTCTCTAGGAAGATGGATAGTGTGGGGCTGTTTGGCAGATGAAGAGAAGTTTTCCAAGGGGTAAGGTTGAAGAAAAGCTGAAGAAGCGATTATACATCCTTTAGTTGTAGAAAGGCAAGAGAATTAGTCAGGGATGCATTTAGTGGTTCGATCAGAGCATGGATTTGCCAAACCTTGAAGGTGATGGAGATGGATGATCCATGGAGGTCCAGCAGATCAGGGCTAGGCAACTGATCTTAGATCAGGTTTCTTCTACAAGAGCACCTAGGAGTGTTTCGATTCAGGTGGAGGATGGGTTATGTGTAGCAAGAGAGGATCCGAATATCTATGGGAGGTGGTGTCGAGCTTCAGGATGAGATAAGTGTGTCTAAGCCTAGGATAGGGTTTGAGCTATAGTACCTCCAAGCACAACTGAAGCGATGGCTGGTGCAGGGGTAGAAGTCTTTGATGAGCTCTTGATGGTTTCGAAGGAGCCTATAGAGTGTAGTGTATTTGAGATAGTTTTGGAGGAGTCCTTGGAGTGCGGAGGGTTTGAAGGAGCAGCGACTGTATTCGAAGTGTAGCAGCAAGCTTAGCAATACAGCATTAGATGGTTGGCCTTGAGGGACTCGGGTATAAAGTTGACTTCTACGGCATCAAGTGGACTTCAATTTTAGGGGGAGCACTAGACAGAGGTGGCTTCACCTATGTAGAAGTGACACGAGTTCAGAGTGGAGGGGTGCAGGAGGATCAATATCCTAGCACCAACGTAGGAGATGCATAGTTCCAGGTGGAGCAGCATGTGCGGGTGAACAAGCAAAGTTTTGAGGAGACCATGTTAGGGTATGCAGCGAGTGCCGATACAAGAATGCTGTGCGATCTCAAGGAAAGTTTAGGATAATTGATGCAGCTACTAAGTAGAAGGGTTTCTATAATTTTTAAGATGGTGCATAGGTGCAAGCCAAGATCATTAGTGATAGAGGCGGTCATCCCAAAGGCCTCAAGGGTGCACAATAGTTGAAGAGGATTGGCAAAGGCAATATTTGCATAAGAGGCTATCAGGGTGTGTAGTGACAGTGTGATCGTGCAGGAGAGTATTGCCAGGATTTGCTAAGCTTGGAGTACCAAGATGAAGATTGTTAGGATTTGTGGTGCTCCTAAGTCTTAGGGAGCCACAGGAGGAGCCAAGGTATTGGCTCCAGTAGACTAGGATAGGTGTGAGTCCTAGGGCTAGGATAGGAGTTGTCTTAGGTGAAGGCAGCATGTAGCCCTGCACGGACTCGAGGTTCAGGTGTGAGGACCTTGAGGGGGGCTTGGTAGGTGCTCTGAAAACCTAGGACACAAGGTGGAGTAAAGAACCAAAGCTAGGAAAAGAATCAGCTAAGATAAGGGGCTCATACATAAGTGGGCCATTTTGGATACATAGTCGAGCTGGCTCAAGCTGAGACCTAGCCAACTCAGGGTGCAACTGAGCCGGCTATCTTAAGCAGACAAAAGATAGGGTTTGAATGAAACACAATTGAGCTAGCTCAGCTCGTGATAGAGCTAGCTCCATGGTAGCAAATAAAACTAGATGGGGTTTTCTATTTGGGTCTTAAGGCCTGGTCCAATAAGGTCTTAAAGTGGCTAACACATATATGAGTTGGATTTTGAGTTAGGGGATGAGAGCATGGGAGACATGGGTGTATATGGGCACAGTGAGTGCTTTCCTATATTGAGTTGTCAGGAGAGTTTTTGATCGGGGCTAATAGCTATGTATAAATACATAGGTTGTATTAGGATTTCAGAACATTGATTGAATACAAATCTTTTCTCCCTCAATCTTTTTTCTCTCTTCACTCTAGAGTTGCCTTCCCAAGGGGGGCACCTTTCTTAAGCCCAAGAAGGGAGGTGCCCCATCCCAGATCTAGATTGGTAGATTGGTAGTTTGCTGCCCTTAGAGAATGTCAAAGATCTTCTCAGGTCCATACTAAAGATCAGGGGCTTCCACAACATGGTATCAGAGCTAGGTGATGCCATGGTGATGTGCTATCAATTGATATCAGAGATAAGTAATGCCATGGTGATGCGCTAACACTCTCGAGTCTTAGAAGGCCATGAAAGGAGTTAGGGTGTTGACTTTGGAAGACTAGGATAGGTGTAGTCCTAGGGCTAGGATAAGGGTGGTGCTAGGATGGAGGTGGCATGTGGTTTAGGTGTGAGGACCTTGAGAGGCATGGTTTGTACTATGGAGACCTGGGGTTATAAAATAGAGCAAAGAACTTGAGCTAGAAGAAGTATCAGCCAAGAAAAGAGATTGGCATATAGGTGGAGCTAGCTCAGATACAGGTCGAGCTAGCTCGGGTTAAGACCAAGCCGATTTGGATCATGATCGAGCTGGCCCTCTTAGGTAGATAGAAAATAGTGTTCGAAAATATATGGCATGAGATGCAGTCGAGCCAGCTCGAGCCTCCATCAAGCCAGCTCGAACATAGCGAATAGATTTGAAGGGAGCACGCTGGGTTTCTAGCTCTACTTTCAAAATTTTTTTTTGAAAAACATACGTAGTGGAGAAATTATTAATCATATAAATAATAAGAGTTATAGACCTAATCTAAAAATCCTACATGCTACAAGATCTAATATATCATATATGGATGCATATCTAAAAATAAAAATAGTAACTGCAGTAAAACTATTTTTACTGCTCTACGTATTCAAAATACTTTATCTTTTTATGGGTAGATGATCTCCGTAATCTGATCTCCTCAATGTAGATATGAATGTTGCGATGCAGCCACATATGCATTTGGCCTCCTTGGGTAATCCACATGAGGCCCAGATCCTGATCAACTCCTCCCGTGTGCTAGCTTGAATAGAAGTCTTCAATAATTGATGTAGATCAAACTCCTTTGATCTTTTTTATGGGATCTTCAAATGTTTCGGATTTCTAAGAACATAGAAGATGATGAGGAGGAGGTCTTCTGGTTGGATCTATGAGGTCACAACCCTCGTAACTCATAGATCTAAATCCCAAATCCTAGATAGATTCTAGGATATGCACTCACCCAAATACCTTGCCCTTGGTTTTTCCTCATGCACGTAGAGAAGAGACTTTCTCTTCTTTTTTCTTTCTTCACATTCTCTCTCTTCTTTCTTTTATTCCTTATGCATGTCCATAAAATCAATTATTCTGTAGATGCACATAAACACGAGAGGCATGAGGGTTTTAGATAAGATGGTTGGCTTGTTCATTCAAACTCAAACTTCTTTGAATTTGAATAACAACCAGCCTATCTTATCTACATGAGGCATGAGAAAAGAAGGGCATGCGCCCTCTTGTGTGTGGATTTCTTCATGAGAATTCTCAATTCTCGTGGAGAAAAGGGTGGCGCAAATTCTCATGGAGAAAAGGGTGGCACAAGATCTGTGTGATGTGGCGCATTGAAAGACTAGTAAAACTAGTCTCTTATTTGACATCTAATTGAACCAATCCAATCTAAGTTGGTTAGTCCTAATTAGATCAGATTAAATTTAACTTATTTAGATTTAATTAGGCTTAGTTAAATTCTAATCAAATCAAAAATTAATCAAGCCAAACCTCTGACCAAATTAGGGATTAAATCTCCTTATTGATTAGATCATCTAATAACCTAATCGGATTAGATCCAAATGAATTCAATTCAGTTGGTCTTGATCCAAAAATAATCACTCAATCAAATTAAGTTAATTAGTGATCAAATTACTAATCAATCTTCTCTTGATCAGCCATTAGATCAAGCAGGAACCTTAAGCGTGCGTGACCTCATAAGTTCAAACCTAAGTCGGTAGCACAAGAATCATTTTTCTGAACTAATCAAAATGACCATCTAGCAATGGTACCCAACATCCGAATAGGTCAAATAGTGCAATCGCAACATTCAGAACCTACGTGAATATGGTTACCATATAATTCATCCCTTTGACCTCTATGAATAGGATGACTCCGGGTTCAACTGTCAACCCTAGAAGACACATCCAAATCATGTCTTAAAGCAATTAGTCCTGTGACCCCTTGTAAGGACTATCCTAACCAAGGCTTTACTAAATTAAAATACTATTGAGCACAGCTCCTGAGTCCAGGAGTGGTTAATCCCATCTTGACTCACACACCGACTTCTCAAGTACTTAACTGTATCTAGAAACCTTCCATCACTGAATTAGAAATTTAGATAGTCCGACACCAAGGTATAGTATGTTGCTTAAAAGTCATCATGGTGATCTCAGGTCATAGGTACACTTATGCTCATATTCCATCAGAGCAATTTTTGATAGTAGAAAAGTTTTGGAGTTGATCATGGTTAGTACAGATGTAATCCTACATCTCACCTGCATGCCATACCAGTGTCTCCACACTCCTTGGTTAAGAGGACAATCAACCAATATAGCACATGATGACCTATACTCGATAAACTTTGTCATCCTTGATAATAATATATTATTTGTTACCGAACATATTTAAGAACTAAATGACAAATCCTCCTTTGTTGATTTTAAATACTCCTAAGAACTTCATCACAACAGATAGGAGTTCATTAGAAGATAAAAGATTTATGATGAAAAAATTAGAATAATTTTTATTCAATTAATAATTTATATATAATTATATAAATTAGCTCAATTATTAATAGACTGATGATTGGCCTTGAGATACTATTCCCAACAAGATTTACATTGGATTTTTTGTTTGGTCTTGGGTTGGCTTTGATCCAAGGGACCTTAAGGCTTGGTTTAATAAGGTCTTAAGGGGGCTAGCCTATATATGGATTAGGTTTAGATTCAGGGGATGAGAGCATGTGAGACATTGATATACGTAGGCTTGGTAAGTGCTTTCATGTATAGGGTTAGCCAGGATAGTTTTTGGTCGGGCATAATGGCTATATATTTATACATAGATTGTATTAGGATTTCAAAAAAAAGACAAGTGGAACATAGATCTTTTCATCCTTAATCTCTCTCTCTCTCTCTCTCTTTCTCTAGTGTTGCCGCCCCATGGTTTCCTAAAGAAATCCTAGAAGGAGGAGTGCCTCCCTTAAGCCCTAGGAGGGTGGCACACCATCATAGCACTAAGGGATTGGTGTTAGTGTTTGCTACCTTCAGAGATCAGATCTATCATAGATCTTCTTAGGTTTACAAAGATGATCGAGGGTTTCGCAACATGGTACAGGTAGGGTATCATGGTTTTCTTTAACATTTGGTATTAGAGCTAGGTGATGCCAGGATGCTGCTCTAACATTTGATAACAAAACTTGGTGGAGCATGGAATGGAAGGAGACATCATACAGGGAGAAATCTACACACCTATTCCATGGTATGTCTCAGATCTTCTTTCAATTTAGCTGGTGGTTTGGGCAATCGGGAGCAGCAGGTTGAAGGTGGAGGCTAAGAGGATTATCGAAAAGAATTTTTTCTAAGGTGGAAGGTTTGCGTGTATGATTGCTAGGCAATTTTGGTGGAAAGAACGGTGGTGTATGATGGGTATGTGATAGGATTCTTTGGGAAGATAGGCAACATGGGCTAGTTTGGTAGATGAGGAGAGATCACCCAAGCAATAATCATCAAAGAAAGGCTGAAGAAACAACCATACGTCCTTTGGTGGTAGGAAGGTAGGAAAGTAGTTAGGGATGCATTCAACAGTTCGATCAGAGCAGAAATTTATGAAGTCTTAGGAATGATGGAGGTGGTTGATCCATGGAGCATCACAACAAGTTCAGAGGAGGTGAAAATCCTTGATGGTTTTGGAGGTGCCTGTAGGGTTGCAGAGTATCCAAGATGAGAGTAGCGACGGTGGATTTCTAGTAGGTCAAGGCTGGATGACTAATCTTAGATTACGTTTTTCTATAGGAGCACTAGGAAGAGTCACAGTTTAGGTGGAGGATGGATTGTGTGCAGCAAGAGAGGACCCGAATACCTTTGAGGAGGTGGTGTCAAGCCTCAAGATGAGATAGGTGGATCTGAGGCCAAGATAGGGTTTAAGCTATAATTCCTCCGAGTGAAGCTGAAGAGATGGTTGGTGCAGGGACAAAAGAGGATGAAGTGCCATGGTGGAAGTCCCTAGAGTTCGGTTGCTAAAGGTGAAGAGTTGGATGAGCTCTTGGATTTTAGAGGTGCCCATGGATTATGGAGTATCCAAGATGGCTTCAAAGGGATCCACTGAGTGCGGAAGGTTCGAAGGGGCAGCGATAGTGTTCGAGGTGCAGTGGCAAGTCTAGCACTACAGCATTGGGTGGCTAGCCTTGGGTGACTCGGTTACAGAGTTAAGTTCTTCTGCGGCATTAGACGGACATTGGTTTTAGGTAGAGCACCCAGTAAAGGTGGCTTCAACAATAAAGAGAGATGTGACATAAGTTTAGAATAGAGAGATGCAGAGGGAGGAGCGATATCCCAACACCAATGCCGAAGATGCACAGTTCCAGGTGGAGTGGCATGAGCAGGGAGATAAGATGGTTCTGAGGAGACCGTGTCAGGATATGTAGTGAGTGCCGGTATAGAGATGCTATGGGTTCTTCATGAAAGTCTAGAGAAAGTGATTTAACTACCAAGCAAAAGGGATCCTATAATTTTAGGGGGTGCAGAGGAGCAAGCTAAGGTCTTCAGTTGAGAAGACAGTCATCTCAAAGATCTCCAAGGGTGCACAGTACCTAAAGAGAGTTGGCGGAGGCGGTGTTTGCACAAGAGGCTATCAAGGTGCGTAGCGACAGCGGGATCATGTAGGAGGGCATTGTTAGGGGTTTGCCAAGACTTGAGAGCACCAAGGTGAAGATTGTAAGGATTGATGGTACTTCCAAGCCTTGGAAGGCCATAGGACAAGTTAGGATGTTGACTTCGGGAGACTAGAACAAGTATGGTTCTAGGAATAGGATAGGAGTGGTCCTAGGATGGAGTCAGCATGTAGCTCTCCATGGGTTTAAGGTTTGAGTGTAAGGACCTTGAGGAGCTTGGTTTGTACTCCAAAGACCTGGGGATATAAGGTGGAGCAAAGAATCTGAGCCTAGAGAAGTATCAACCAAGAAAAGGAGTTAGCACACAAATGGAGTTGACTCAGTTATAGATCGAGCTAGCTCAGTCACGTAGGAAGAGCTAGCTTGGATATAGGTCAAGCTGGCTCGAGTTGAGATTGAGCCAGCTTGGACCGAGATTGAGCCGACTCGAACCATGATTTAGCCAACCCTCTCAGACAAATAGGAAATAGTATTCGAGAATCTATGATATAGGACTTAGTTGAGCCGACTTGAGCCTCTGTAAAGCTGGGTCGGACATGATGGATAGATCTACATGGGGTTTTCTATTTGGTCTTGGATTGGATTTGATCCAAGAGGTCTTAAGGCTTGGTATAATAAGGTCTTAAGAAGGCTAACTTATGTATGGATCGGGTTTAAAATCAGGGGATGAGAGCATGTGATACATGAATGTACATAGGCTTGGTAAGTACTTTCATGTATTGGATTAGCCAAGAGAGCTTTTAGTTAGGCCTAATGGGTATGTATTTATACATAGGATGTATTAGGATTTCAAAAAAGAGACAAGCAGAATACATACCTTTTCTCTCTCAATCTCTCTCTCTCTTTCTTTAGGATTGCCACCCCCAAGTTTCTTGAAGAAACCCTAGAGGGAGGGGCACATCCATCAAGCCCTAGGAGGGAGGCACCCCATCATAGTGCCTAGGGATTAGTGCTGGTGTTTGCTGCCTTCAAAGATCAAATCTGTCACAGATCTCCTCAACTTCATGCAGAAGATCAGGGGTTCCACAACATGGTACAGGTGGGGTATCATGGTTTTCACTAATATTTGGTATCAGAACTATGTGATGCTAGGATGCTACTCTAACAGAGGGAGGATCAAAAGCCCAAAAGAAGAACCCCTTTTGAAGGAAACAAATCTAGGATTTTAGGGCTAGATCTTGAAACATTTTCAAGATCAGGCAGCGGAAGACTAAAATAAATTAAAATTTATTTATAAAAAATGTAGAACACCGAGATCTAAGATCCTATTACATAATTATAGTATGAGATTAAATCATGAAATTAAAACATAATGAAGAAAAATCATGTTGTCCATATCAATATGCATCTATACTACATCTAACATAGGTGTGTAATAACATATCAGATCTATATTACCTATGAAAGTTAGACATTCTAACTTATTGATCTGGGCTTGAGGATGATGCTCCAAGCCGCACACACATCTGGCCTTTAAGTGATGTCCACATGAGCCCACGAACCTCGATCAGTAGTTCTATGCAGGAAATCAACACAGTATGCTGGTACTGTGCTGATCCTTCTTTGACAGTCGATCCGATGCTTTCTTCTTTTGGATTTAGATGCCTCCAAAGAATAAAAGGAAGAGGAGAGATTTTATATCAGAGACACTCTCAAAAATAATCTTAAAAGAGGAGGATAAGAGTTGAACAAAGTAACCCTGGAAGAAGACCCTCTTCTTCTTCTCTATTCTCTCACCTAGATACCTAGATTGGTGTCTATGAAAACCCTATGCCCCAATACTCTTTCTCCTTGATTTTTACATGCCCCAAAGGTCCCTCAATGGTCTAGAATGTATCCAAAAATCAGACTAAAATTAATCTTATATAAAGAGATATAGAGGAGTCCTTGTTGGATCAAACTCTTAGACTAGGAAAGACCAAAATAGGCAACTAGTTGGAGTGCCCAACACTTGGGTGCCCCCTCCTTTCTTTTTGGCATGGACCATCTATATTTGTTGCACAAAACTCCTCTAATTCCCATGAAAATTTTAAAGAAAAACAAGGAGTATAGGCAGCAAGAGGTAGTAGGAATTTTGATTGCAACAAATTCTATCAAATAGAGTTTGATTTCAAAACAACTCTCCAAATTTAACTTGATCCATAACCACTTGCCAAGTAAGAAAGAAGGGAGGGAGTTGGAAATGCATGAGGGCCTAAGAGAAATGGTCTTCCATTAAAAAATCCTAAAAAATAGGCATGGGGGCGTGGGATATAGGTGGCGCAAGATGAAGAATCCTAGTCTTACTAGGATTCCATATTTGACTTGGTCAAACATGATTTCTCAAACCAAATCAAACCAGAATTAATTCAACCCAATTAAATTAGATCCTAAATAAATTAAAAACTTAATTAAATTAGATTAAACTAAATTTAATTTTAATTTAATTTTCTAATTAAATTAGAAAATTGGATTGACCCAAGTCCTAGTTGAACTAGGACTAGTTCTTTCTTGCACTTGGCTTATCCAATAAACCAATTGAACTTGATCCAATCAAGTCTAAATCAAATCTAGTTAAATTATATTTAATTAGACTTAATCTCAATCCTCTAGCATAATCAAATTAAGCCAAATAGCAATCAAATTGCTAATCAATCCTCCTGTAATACTTGCACTAGGTTAAACATCAATCATATTGATTGTTTAACCTTAGAACAATTCTTAATCATTGATCAACCATCCGATCGGATCATGAACTCTAATGTGTATGACCCTATAAGTCTGAATCTAAGCTGGTAGCATAGAAATAAATTTCTATACCAGTCAAAGTGATCATTTAGCTATGGCATCTGATGGCCTAATAGGTCAAATGTGTAGAACAAACATCCTTAGAACCCATGTGGATATAGTTTACATATAATTCATCCCCTTGACCAAAATGCTCATAGGATACCTCAAAGTTCAATTGTTAACTCTGATCAGGCTATCCACATTGTATTTCAAAATATCAAATCCATCTGATGGATTATCCTGACCAAGATTTTGCTATATTGAAATACAGTGATACATTCTTCTCCAACTCTTGCAGTGGTCAATTCCATCTTGATCACACTCCAACTTTGCAAGTACATGACTGTACCCAAAAGTCTTCTATTACTGAACTAAAAATTTAGTTAGTCTAGTACCAAAGCACAGTGAGTTGCTTGCAAGCCATTAAAGTGACTCAAGTCTAAGGGATACTTATATCTATATCCCATCAGAGACATTCTTGACAGTAGAATGCTTTGAAGTTGGTCATGTTCAGTGATGATGTATCTCTGCATCTCACCTATACACCACATCAATGTCTCTACACTCCTTCATTAAGAGGACAACCAATCTATATGACATACAGTGACCTATGCTTGATAGACGCTGACATCCTAATTAACAGTCTATCATTTGATCGTGAATAGTTTTAAGGATTAATCGATAAATCCTCTCTTTATTAAACCTAAATAGACCTAAGGACTTTATCACAATAAAAAAATTTGCTAGAAGATGAAAACTTATGATGAAAATGCCAAAAATATATTTTATTGATTAATAAATTAATTATAATTATAATATAGCTCAACCATCAACAGGCTGATGATTGGCTTTAGAACATATTTTCTAACAACTCCCACTTATCCTAAAGTTACTCGGCACAGTATCTAACACCCATCATTGACTTGTGGTTGTCGAACTTCTTTACCGTTAGGACTTTAGTGAAGGGGTCGGCTAGGTTCTCCTTTTCATCAATCTTTTGAAGGTCGATGTCATCTCGATCCATGATCTTCTGGACCAGGTGAAAGTGGCATAGAATATGCTTCATCCACTAGTATGCCTTCAGTTCCTTTGCCTAACTATGGCACCAATGCTACCGTAGCAGAGCAGGACTAGACCATCTAGGAAGGATGCTACTCTAAGCTTGGCGATCAACTTTCTCAGTCACAACTTTTTTTGCGGTATTTGATGCTGCGATGTACTCTACTTCACAAATAGAGTCTACCACAGTATGCTACTTGAAACTCTTTCAGTAGATGGCTCCACCATTTAGAGTAAAGATATATCCCAACATGCTTCTATTGTCATCATGGTTAGATTGAAAGCTAGAGTCTATAAATCCCATAAGTTTTAGATCTGACTTACCGTAAATCAACCATTGATCCTTAGTATTTCTCAAATACTTAAGGATGGCTTTAACCACTTTTCAATGGTTTTCTCTAGGATCAGATTGGTATCTACTTACTACTCCTAATGAGTATGCTACATTTGATCTCGTACATGTCATGGTATATATGATAGATCCCACTACCAAAGCATATGGGACTCTGCTAATATGCTCTCTCTCTTCAAGAGTTGTCAGACAATTCTTCTTAGAGAAAATAATTCTATGGCCTATCGGGAGATAGCTCTTTTTGAAATTCTCCATACTGAACCTTTTCAGTATAGTATCTATGTACGTGGACTGGGATAACCCAAGCATCCTCTTAGATCTATCTCTATAGATCTTCATTCCCAGAATTTAGGATGTTACATCCAAATCCTTTATAGAGAACTGTGATGACAACAAAACTTTTATTTTCTATAGTGTGGGGATGTCATTCCCAATTAAGAGAATGTCATCCACATATAGAATAAGGAATACTACTGCTAGATCATTTATATATTTATAAATGTAGGACTCTTTTTCATTCTTAATGAAGCCATACGTTTTGATCATCTTATCAAAATGCATGTTCCAACTTCGAGATGCTTGCTTCAATCCATAAATGGATCTCTGAAGCTTGCACACCTTGGACTCATCTGTGGATTGAACCCCTTAGGTTGTATTAATACACCTCTTCAGTTAGCTCACCATTCAGGAAAGCTGTCTTCACATCCATCTACTAGATCTCATAGTCCAGATGGGCAACTATCGTAAGTATTATCCGAATAGATTTCAGCATTGCCATAGGGGAGAACGTCTTGTCATAGTCAATACCATAACATTGATGATACCACTTGGCAACTAGATGGGCATTATAGTTCTCCATCTTTCCATCTGCATCCCTTTTTCTTTTGAAAATCCACTTAAATCCAATGGGTTTAACCTCTTCAGATGGGTCAACCAATGTCCACACATCGTTGACCTTCATGGACTCCATTTTGGATTTCATAGCCTCAAGTCATTTTTTAGAATCAGATCTCTGCATAGCATCCATATAGGTGATTGGATCCTCATCATTCTCATCGCGTTTGATTAGATCACCTTTCTGAACCAAGAAACCATAGTATCTATCCAACTGATATGATACTCTATTGGATCACCTTAATGGTATAGGTACATTGGGCTCTTGATCTTATCTAATCAAATCTGACTTAGGTTCAACTACAGGTGTCAGTCTTTCTGCCTATCGAACTTCATCAAGTTCAATCTTAAAAGCAATAGTTTCTTCACTAAGAAACTTTTTTTCTAAAAAGATTTTCTTAAGGCTGACGAACATCTTTTGTTCTTCAACATGGTTGAAATAGTAATCCTTACTTTCTTTGGGATACCCTATAAACACACACTTATCAGACCGGGGTCCAAGCATATCTATCTACAAATATTTGACATATGTCGGACATCCCCAAACCCATAGGTGAGAGAGTCTAGGCCTATGCCCAGTCTATATCTCATATAGAGTTTTTATGATAGATTTACTTGGTACATTATTTAATATATAACATGCAGTCTCAAGAGCATAACCCCAAAATAAAATAAGCAGACTAGCAAACCCCATCATGGATTGAACCATGTTAAATAAGGTTCGATTTCTCCTTTCCAATACACCATTATGCTATGGTGTTCCTGGAGGAGTCCACTATGAGAGAATTCTATTCTCTCCTAATATATCAAGAACTCACTGGATAGATATTCACCTCCTCGATTTGATTGAAGAATTTTAATACTCTTTTCATTTTATTTTTTTACTTCACTTTGGAATCTTTTGAGTATTCCAAATGAAACCGACTTATGTTTTATCAGATAGACATATCCAAACCTGGATAGATCATCTGTGAAGGTAATGAAGTAGAAATATCCACCTCTAGCACCTATCCTCATTGGTCCACATATATCAACATGTACAAGACCTAAGAGCTCAATGGCTCTCTCATCTTTTCTAGTAAAAGGTGACTTGGTCATTTTTTTAAAGAAAATAGAACTCACAAGTTGGAAGTGATTCACAATCACTAACTTCAAAGATTTTCTCTTAGGTCAACTTATTTATCCTGTTCTTCTTAATGTGACCTAGTCTGTAGTGCCATAGGTAGATATCAAAGACATTATCTAATCTAGGATGTTTTCTAGAAGTATACATTACACTCACAAGCTGTGATAAAATATAAATATCATTTCTTTGTTATCCTTGTATTATTGTAACATCATTCATAATAATATCACAATAATCTCCCTTTATAGATAAATGATAACCATCTTTGGCCAAAAGGCTAATAGAGATTATATTCATCGGAAAGAAAGGACAATAATGCATTCATTTAAAGAAACAATATTAGTATTGAGAATAAGTTTAACTATTCCCATAGCTAGAATAGGAATAGACATTCCTGTTAGATATATGTGCCCTAGAAGCCAGAATTGGCTGATACTTGTAATCCCCTTCTAGGGGCAAAATTATAATTTTGACTAAAATCAATAAATAGATTATTTTCTATCACATATGTGTATTTAGTGTCTGTGATACATCCTTTGAGTTAATGGCAATGATAATTCATATTTTCAAGAGTTGAAAATTTAAGACATGAATAATCATTATTAACTCATAAATTGCTCCCGACCATAGGATCATCACGAGGATGGTGATTGATCCGGAAGGTTGGTGTACAATCGCTTCTCTTTAGTAGATGAGTCTTGAGTCTATGGTGTGGAGACATCCGGAGCGAGAGTATAGGTACTCGTTAGAGAATGAGGGCACTGAGCGTGACCACCTCGAGTAGTCATTAGGGAGTCTACCTTCTCGTCAATGACTGACTCGATGCTGCAGTAGTGTGTCTGGTTCTTTGACCTGAGGTGCATCGGCAGTTCACCTTGAGGGTGTTATAGTTTGACTACACCATTACTCGGTCTCCTAGCCATATGGAACCCTGAGGTGTATGTTGGCTATGACATGTTCATTGTAGGAACTGGATTGCATCAAGATGGAATCTATCTACCTCGGTGGTAGAGGAGCAGCCCTATGATGATCATGAGAATCAAGTCCAAAAATCCATGGCCATGGTAGAGTGAAATAATAGAAAGAGTTTCTATTTAGATTTTCACATTGGACTCGAATCGAATGATTACATCATATGACAGAGACTAGGGTTTGACGAGTTTACCTTAACCCTAATCTGATCGGGGCTCAAGATAGAAGAACTTAATCACACAGGTAGCTGCACCAAGAGGTTCGCATTCAGCTCTGATGGGTTGCCACCATATACTGCTAGGTGTCACTGGTGGATTTTGGGAGCAATTAGAATGATTTAGATGATCGATCATTCTAGCTGTTCGAATCAGAAGAGTTCTGATCCATCGAAAGGAGTTTCGATGATGTCGATGATAGAGATCATGACATATCCCATTACCATACAGAACTGAACCTAACTGGGTCACACAAACAAGGGTTTGAATCTGGTGATCATCAATTGAACTGATCTAGTTCAATTGATCTGAATGAGATTCAATTAGGTTCAAGGAAATCGTGCTAGCACTCGATTGAACCTAACGTTCTTCTTTTGCTATCATAAATAAGTTGTCCTGTCTGAGCCAAAGGAGTTTGTGCTCAATCAGAGGCCTTCATATGGTCTGACTGGAGGTTGTCCAAGTCAGAAAAGGTTGTCTTATTTTGTAAGACATTACCTGCCATTTTTGGTCACCTGCCATTTCTTGTTCTTTGACTTTGGTCAAAAGTCTACCTTTGACTGGTCAAACGTTGACCATTGACACTTTGACTTTTGACCACATGTCATGCACCTATTGGAGAGCTGGTGGGGGCCTGTCCCCCTGCCAGAACCTGGCAAGGAGAAGGGCGCACGCCACCCTAGGCGTGTGCCCAAGTTGGAGGCGCCTAGGAGTCCTTGTTGGACAAGGACTCCATCTCCTTTTTGGATTCCAATTAGAGTTCTCTCTAAGAACCAACTTTGACTGGTCTTAGGCGCCCTCTAAGGAGGAATCCAGGGGTCTCTATTCCCACCAATCAGATTTAGATCTGATTTCACAAAGGGTTGTGATTGGTTGGGAGGAAGAGGAGTTGGATCACGCTTAGTCTATAAAAAGGACCCTGCGCCCAACTCAGTTAAAAAGATTCAATTGAGAATTGAAAAACCCCACGCCCCAAGGCTGCCTCTCCCCTCCTCCTCCATGCCAAAGCTTCTTCTCCTTCTCTCTCCACGTCCAAAAGAGTTTTGGACCTTGGTTGGTGCGATCCAGATCAAAGAAAGGCGATCAAAAGTAAGAAGGCTGCACTGCTGCAAAAGGACGACTGCTGATCTTCAAAAGGAGTTTTGAAGATCCTCCAGATCAGATCCAGATCTAATTTTTGGAGGTGTGATAGAGAAGAAGAGGATCTCTAGATCTAGCCCAAGTGGATACCGGTAGAGGCTAGGCACTTGCGTGGCTAGATCCAGAACCTTCCGCTGCAAACAGGATCATCAACAGGGTAATTGGATTACCTAAATTTCAGGTAAATTAAATTTGATTTAATTTATTCTTATTTTATTTTATTTATTAAAATAATAAAAATTAGATCTGAAATACATCAAGATCTGATTAGGATCAAGAGAAAATTTTTTGAAATATATCTCTTGAACTGATCAAATCTGAACGAACCTGGTCCGGAAAATCCGGATTTTCCTTCACTTCCATCTCCAACATTAAGGAATCACTCATTATTTTCAAATCTTTTATTAATTTGAAGTACTTGCAATGTATTCCAAATATGGACTAGACTTCCAGTATCTAATTTTCAAGTAGAAGTAACACAAGCAAAGAAATTATAAGATATTATCATATAACATTCTTGATCAGCAATACTTGCTCATTTCTCTTATTCAGCATATTGGAGTCATGGGAATCAAGATACTGAGAATCGACCCTCTTCCAATGCCCCTAGTTCTTACAGTGGAAGCATTCTACATGATCTAGGTTATTCTTGGACCTTACGTTTAAACTGGGCATAGAGGCCCCAGTATGAACCACTTCGTGCTCGTGAATAATATTCATCTTTTGATACTTATTATTGAAATTGGGTCCCATTAGTTTATCACTCTCAATAGTGAATGAAGCAACCGTGGTTTGAATTTAACAGCATAAAGGAGAACCAAAAGCCTAATTAGTAATTGATTCATTAAATCTAAAGATTTTGACTTTAATCAAAAGGTTCTTCCACTATTTTATTCAAATCAGTAGTCTCTACCTTCAATTCGAGGAATTACCTTAATTCCTCAGTGGATACTAGAATCCATAAAGACTGCACACAAGCCCAACTATGGTTGGTCAACCCATGTACATCTAAGGATAGGTTCATAATCAATTATTTTTTAAAATAATTTCTAGTAATTTAATTTTATCTCAGGTATCATTTTAGTAGGCTAGGGACTCCACTAAAAATCTCGATTAGGTTCAACCATTAACATGATCATACATGGTCCATCTAACTAATGAATAATTAAGTCCAACTATGATTGGTCAACCTAATCACCATTTAGAGAGATGCGACCAAAAAATCATATTATGAATGATAATTTCATTAGTGGACAAGCATCAGGCCTATGGAACTCCAATGATTATCCAACTAATGGATCCATTATCATCCACTTAATGGGAGGCTATGATCTAGTTATCATCATAACTATTTTATTTTAAGAACCTAATAATTTTAAAAGATTTAATTAATTTAATTTTGAAAGAAAAAAGATCAGATGAACCAGCTTGTCATGATCCTCCCACTGGCTTCACCAAGTTAGCTTAAGGGAGGCCATTAATGGGCTACTCAAGGAGCACCTAAATTAGTCACACTGATTTACCTAACTTAAAGAAAAATCTAATTTTTTGCCATAGGATCATCCAGATCTGAGGTAAATTTTTCTATAAAAAATTTTATGATCTAATCAAATATAAAAGTTCTTAGATCTAATCAAGGTAATCTAATATTAAAAATTAAAAATTAAACTAAATTAGATTTAATTTTAAGTACCTGATTGGATAATCTAATTATCTTGTAATGATCCTGATCGTTCTTGAGGTTCTAAAATGAGCGACGCATGCACCTGGACTCTATCGGTATCCACTCAGATAGGATCTAGACATCTTCTCCTCATGAATCTTTTTTCAAAAATCATATCTAAATCTGAACTACAGATCCTTCAAAAGGATCTTGAAAGCTGCGTGCTCATCTCACGAACACCATCGCATAGATGTCGAATCTTATGCCAAAATCCTTGGACCTCCTTCTCTATTTTGTGCCCAACTTTTGGATTGTAGAAGAGGGATAGAGAGAGGATCAGAGGGGGTGTGGGATATGATAGGGGCAACAGCACTTGGGCATGAAAATATTTTCATGCGATGGATGCAAAATGGCATGAGAAGGGGTTTAAAACTTATGCACCATCTAGAGTTCCTCTTTGATCAAATAACCTATTATATGATTTAAAGGGACATCAGGGATTAATCTCCATGTCAAATATCAGATCTTTATCTAGTTTTGATGCTAAAAATCCCTCTAGAAATTGGTGACAAGAAAAATAAGGAAGAGTCCATTGCACCTAGGGCTCTTCCCTCAAGAGTTTGATCCAAATCAAACTCTATCAAAACCTAGTCAAAACACAACCATAAATTACAAAATTTAACACACCCAAAGTATGACACGAACCCTATTATATATCCAAAAATTAGAGCAAAATAAATTTTAAAAAATTTTCTAGAAGCATCTGATTAGGTGACCCTCAATTCTCTCAAATAGGTCAACTTTTGATCCTAGTGCAATTGCACTAGGAATGGATTAAATTTCTATAATTAATCTAATTTAGGCTGACTCCATTTAGATGAAAATAAATCCATTCAAGATATAGAAATGAGTTAAATCAAATTTGGCTCGATTGTGATAAATCAGAAAGATTATAGAAGAAGAAAGCCAGGCTTAATCGTGTGCTAGCATGATTATCTTGAACCTAATTGGATCTAGTCCAAATCAATCAAACTAGGTTAGCTCAATTGATGACATCTAGATCCAAATCCTTGTTTGTATGACCTAGTTAGATTTAGTTTCATATAGTAATGAGACATATCATGATCTCTATCATCGATATTATCGAAACATCTTTCGATGGATCAGAACTTTTCTGATTCATACAATTAGAATGATTGATCATCTAAATCATTCTAATTGCTCCCAAAATCCATCAATAACACCTAACAGTATATAGTAGCAATCCATCAGAACTGAAAGCAAACCACTCAGTGTAGCTACCTATGTGATTGGGTTCTTCTATCTTGAGCTCCGACATGATTAGGGTTAAGGTGAACTCGTCAAACCCAACATCTATGATATAAATTAATCATTTGATTCGAGTCCAATGTGAAATCCTAATAGAAACTCTTTTCATCATCTTCACACTACCATGGCCATGGGCTTAAGGACTCAATCTCATGATTATCATAGGGCTATTCCTTATCTACCGAGGTAGATAAATCCCCTATTAGTGCAATCCAATTCCTACAATGAACATGCTATAGCCAACATACACCCCAGGGTTCCAAATGGCTAAGAGATTGAGTTATGATATAATTAAACTATAACACCCTAAAGGTGAGCTACAGATGCACCTCAGATCAAAGAACTAGACACACCACTGCAACATCGAGCCAGTCATCGATGAGAAGTAGACTTTCTTATGGCTGCTCAAGGTGGTCATGCTCAATGCCCTCATTCTCTAACAAGCACTTGTACTCTTGCTTCGATGTTTCCACATCATAGACTTAAGACTCATCTATCCTAAGAAAGTGATCGTACATCAATCTTCTAAATCGATCATCATCATCATAATGATCCTACGGTCGGAAGTAGTTTATGAGTTAATTATAAAAATTTATATCTTAAATTTTCAACTCTTGAAAATATGAATTATTATTATTGTTAACTCAATGGATATATCACAGACATTTTAAATATAAACTATGATAAAAAATAATTTTTTATTAATTTATAGTAAAAGTTATAAAATTATCCTTAGAAGTGTATTACAAGTATCAGCTAATCTAGCTTCTAGGGCACATATCTAACAAACTCTCACTTGACCTAAAGCCAATTGGCTACATATCTAAGTCCTATCTTCTCAAGGTGGGCTTCGATCTTCTATTGGCTTAATGACTTTCTCAGTGGGTCAGCCACATTGTCTATAGTGTCGACTCTCTTAACCTCGACATATTCCTTCCCAAGGTAATCATAGATAAGATGGTATCGCTGCTCAATGTGTTTAGATTTCTGATGAGACCTCGACTTCTTAGCTAGGGCTATGGCATCATTATTATCGCAGTATAGAGGGATGGCATCTGATGGCATTACTTTGAGCTCTGCGATAAACTTCTTGTACCAGAATGCCTCCTTTGCAGCCTCCAATGCAATAATGTACTCTGCTTTCATGGTGGAGTCTGCTATCACCATCTGCTTGAAACTCTTTCAATTGATAGCTCCACCATTACAGATAAATAGACTTTCAGATATCAACTTTCGATCATCTATGTTAGACATAAAATTCGAGTCTGTATAACCCTGGACTTGGAGTTCTCCATTACCAAAAACTAGAAATATATCCTTAGTCCTTCTCAAGTACTTAAGGATACATTTCACAAGTCCAGTGCTCTTCATCTAGATTTGAATGATACCTACTCATAACACTTACAGCGTAGATAATATCAGGTCATGTACATAGCATGGCATACATGAGGCCCCCTATTATCGAAGCATAAGGGATCTTGCTCATGCAATCAATCTCCTCAAGTGTGCTAGGGCACATCTTCTTGGAGAGATGAATGCCATGTTTAAAGGATACTAATCCCCTCTTGGAGTTTTCCATGCTGAACCTCATCAGCACCTTCTCTATGTACATTTCCTATGAGAGACTGATAGGAATGCGATGTTGTCGTTAAGACACTATATTTATCAGTTTAATTCAACTTCTTAAAATAATTAAAAATCTATAGATAGCAGTGAGTCAGATCGAATCCACAGGGAAGGTAGTATTTTTAGATTTGAAATCTTTGATTTTACAAAAGAAAAAGAAAAGAGAAGAGTTTTGGGATCAAAAGTGAAGTCGGAAAATAAAAAGCAAAAATTAAAAGGTGCAGGAATTTAAACTTGGTACTAAGATCTACTAGTTAGATCTGAGCATCTATTTGCAATAAAATAAAAAAAAATAATTTAAAATGTAGAAATTAAATTATAAAAAAAAAATATAAAATTAAAGAGTATAAAAATAAATATTACATTAAAAAATTCATAATTTAAATACATAAAATAAAAAGAAAATAAAATAGGCTGATCTCTGATCTTGGATCGGCATTAGTGAAAAGATGGTGTAGAAGCCCAGCTCTTCTCCTCGGCACCAATTACTTTGAAGCAACCATTAACCATAGTCTGGCTTCATCCTATACCAAAGCTTTATCTTGATCAGAGATGTTGATTTTTGGAGGCTTGGGGTCCTTTTTATAGAGCTAGGAGAGTTGGATATTTTTTTTCTAGAGGTAATATAGGACTAATAGCCTTTGTAATCATCAAAATACAAAGAAATTTGAGTAAAATATAGATTAAAATAGCTTTGATATGAATCTTATAAGTTTGGTAAAATCTAGCCATTCAATAGAAATCCAACGGTCCAAAAATCATCAAAATCGGATGCATATCGGCCTAGATCAGGTTGGATTAAATTTTGGCCATCCGATTGCACGTTGATGGAGGAAATCTAGCCGTAAATCATGCGTCGGGAGTTCTGATCACCACCGAGAGTGGTTTGGACCATTGGATCTTCATCACTTGGTTTTTTGGCCATCGGATCGTGCCAGATCGCTGATAGAATTTGAATCAAACCTGGAAATCACCACCACCATTCGATCTTGATCGTAGTCAATCGCAACCGTCCGATCACGTAATTACTGTTTCTATGGACCGCATGGATTGGCTGCACCACACACTATAGTCAATCAGCATCTCTATTGTCGAGTGAAAAGATCAGATTGCCTTATGAGCCATGATAAATTTCTGTGGACCCTTTAAGGGTCCAGGTCTGCCACGTGTCGTACTATGATTCACCAGTTTCTGCTGAGCTGACGGTCCACGCCTAGATCATGGATCGGCTGATGGCTTGGCTTAGCTTGGTGGCTTGGCTTGCGGAGCCGGCTGAGCTATTTTTTTTTTATTTAAATTTTATTTATTTTATTTCTTTAGAAATTCATATCTTCTTCATTTTAGCTCCATTTTACTTCAAGCTTATTTCGTTATAATAAAAAAAATGAGCTCTTTCCATTAATTATAAAATTTTATTTTTTAATTTTTATTATTTTATAATTAATTTTTTAATTAATAAAAATATAAATTTCTTAAAAATTATACATAAATTAATCATTAATTCTTAAAAATTAATACAAATTAATTAATAAATTAATATTTTTATTGGTAAATTTATGGTACTTATCACACCCCCCAATATAAGCTTTGCTCGTCCTTGAGTAAAGAAAGAATTTAGTTTTAAATACCTTTTTAACTTTAGAGTTTCAAATTTTACCTAAGAAATTTTCAAAATGGCCTTTGATATTTAGTAAAGCTTAAGTGAGACATATCATTGGGGTATTAATACTTATCGATAGAAAAATTAAGAAAAGAACATTAAATTTTTCTGAACTTTTTCTAAATTATCCTACCTTTATCTCTGATTTGTCTAAACTTTCATATAGGCAAGTGTATTGCTACTTCCATCCTTCATTTATTGATTTTTAATTTCACATTGCCCACTTTTTGATGCGAATATCATTGCTTACTTAGGCAATGGAACCCGGTTACTCAATGAAAATTCAATATATATATATATATATTTTAATGTTGTACCACTATTGAGTGTCTTAACCCCTTAAGCTTTCTATTTGATCCATGTAGCAAGTCTTGGGCCAATGACTCTCAAACTAGTTAACTTTAGGGCACTAGGTATAGAATACCCCTCGGGCTTACTAGCTCGAATCAAACAGGCTATGAGTTAAGACTAGCTTTACAACGAGCTTCTTTGCCCTTCCCACCTTTTGATGCGAAACTCAATGCTTGCTTAGGCAAAGAGGTCTAGTTACTCAGTGAGAAGTACTTGGAAACTATTTTATTAAAATAATTTTTTTATATGAAGAAATATATAGTTATCCTACACAAGCCTATAAAAAGTAGACTTTTCTTTGATGCTAGTAGAAATAATTAGAAATGCTCCAAGAAAAAACTTTTTATGTTCTAGACTTAACTCTTTATTGAATTTTCTTAATACTTGATTCCTCAATATCTCACAGATTCTCTGATCTGTGTATCAATTTTCTTTTTAAAAATGCTTAGTTTAATTCGATTCTTAAGCATAATCAGGTGTCTAAATACTAAATACTAACTTTTTTGAGGACTTAATAATTTTAAAATTTTTATTTTTCTTTTCCTTCCAACTTAATCGACATTGTCCTCAATGGAGAAAAAAAAAATAAAGGGTGTAATAAAGAACATGAAAGAATACACCTGACTATATTTTTGGTCCAGCACATGCCTTTGAAAATTTGGGCTCTTCCTCCAACTTATTCAAATTATCCTAAAAAAAATAAACTAAAAAAATAAATTAGATAAAAACTAAATATTGGGTTGCCTCCCAACAAGCGCTAAGTTTACCGTCTTCAGCCAGACACAATGCAGCTTACTATCCTATGTCAAATATTGGATTGATAAATTCCAATGGTTTTGGATTGCCAATCTCAGAAAGTTGATTTATAATCCCATTATTGATATATTCATTATTAATTTTAGGGATATAATTTATGATCCCATTCTCAGACCCATGTTTATTAAGAATTTCTCCTATTTATTTTTCTAAAATGCTCATGAATGAAGTTTTTGTATTAGGAGTTAAGTTTGATTCAATGGGTGTTGGAATGGTGACAAAAGATGATTTTATTTCGTAAATTAATATGGTCTTGCTTAAATAACTCCATTGATATTTCATTACATGCCTCTTGATTAGGATTCAGGTCTGATGCAATAATTACAGGCAAGATTTTCTGTGAACCTAAATACTCAAGGAGGGGTTTCAACTCTACTTTGGGTGCCTCTTCTTTCGATGACTTAGGTGATGGTTTAGTCATTTCTATGAATAGTTCAGTGGGAGGCTCAACAGACTCAGCACTCAAGTCTTCTCTAGTGTCAGGTGTATTTACCTTATTATCCACTTGTTGTCCTGATCTCAAGGAATTAATATCATTAACTTGATTAACCTGATTTCCTTAGGATGGTCTACCATTTTGATTTCTTGGGTTGGGCTCAGGTTGGCTAGGTAGCCTACCTCATTCACGTTCACTTATGATAGATGCCAGCTGACCAATTTCTAAGCGGGCTATGGCCTGAGAATTTGAATTCAGAATTTGGCCTATGGTTTGCATGAAATTGCTTAAGGTCGTATTGGTGTCAGCATTAGATTTGGCTAGGGTTTCTAGGCTTTTCTCTAAAGAACTAAGTTTCTTTTCATTAGTATTAAAGCCTGATGGTAGCAAGGTGTTTATCACAAGATTAGGCCTTGGGTTCTACTGATTGAAACCTGGACTGCCTACATTTGGGTTTTGTGACCATAAAAAATTTGGATGATTCCTCCAATCTGGATTGTAAGTGGGTGCATAGGGATTGTTCAACAGTCTTTGATATGTGGCACCATTCACTTATGCACATCCATTATCTAATTGATTCATTGGGAGGAGACATTCCTCAAGGACATGGTTTGGTGCATTACACCTATTGCACATGGGTGTAGATACTTGGTTCACACTGGCTGATCTCTGAAGTTCTAAGGCCTCTAGCCTACGTGTCAACATTGCAATTTTGGCTTCTACAGCTAGGGAGGTTTGGTAAATTCCACCTCTTGAAGGTGTGGATTTTTTTGATTCCCTTGTTGTTTTCCATTGTAAACTTTTCTTGGCTAGATCTTCTAAAAATTGCCAAGCTTCATTTGGTTCTTTGTACATAAATTATCCCTGGCATATGGACTCTAGCATTGTTCAGGAATTTGACTCTAACCCTTCATAAATTAATTAGCATAGCCTCCAAGTTTTTATTCCATGGTGTGGGCATTGGGTCAAGAGGTTCTTGAATTGATCAAAGTATTTCCAAAATGATTCACTAGCTAGTTGATAGAATTGGTTTATTTCATTTCTAATTCTAGCTATTTTATGATGAGAAAATATTTTTTTAAGAATATTCTCATAAAGCCCTTCCAGATCATGATAGATTGATTTGGAAGACTATAAAGCAACTTTTTGGCATTATCCTTAAGGGCAAAATTTATTAATCTCAATTTGATTTCATCCTCTAACAATTATTGTAGTTTCATGATTGCACAAACCTCTTCAAATTCCCTAATGAATATATATTCATCCTCTATTCCCGTGAATTTTGGAAGCATGTTAATGATTTGAGGTTTAATTTCGAAGTTATTTGCTGTGGGTTGGGGCAACTTGATACAAGAGTGTTGGACGGAACCAACTGGATAACATAAATCCTTAAGGGTTTGAGGCTGAGACTAATTTGCTAAATCCATTGAGGTTGTAGGATCTGAAACAGAAACTAAATCCATTTTGACTAGTCGACCTAAAATCCTTCTCCACACGGATGTTATATTCTCAATATCCTCAATCTTCTTTTTTTTTATATTTTTTTAAACTTTTTTTTTTAATTTTTAAGTTAATTAATCCTTTTCATACCCTAGGACAACCATGCAACATAACTTTCCATTATGCCAGGGCAACCTTATGTCAGGGCAATAGAGATTGAAAATACCTAAAGTAAAAATTTTTATTTTCAAACAAGTTTCAAACAAATTAGTCTTAACCTAAGATCAGCCTAGACCTAGACAGCTCCTAACTGTTCCAAGTCAACTTCAAGCCCTCCAAGTGTAATATCAGCCAATCAACTAGCTAGGTAAGTGTAAGGTCGGTGGGAGTCCCCCCGTTGCTTGCCTTAGACACCAATTGTGCTTGGCCAGGTAAGCTAATGGAACCAATTAGAAACCACCTTCCTTCGGGTCCAATCATCCCTGAACCACTTTTCTAGACACCAGTCAAATTGCCTAACCCTAAGCTGGTTCAACTCTTAGGGTTTCTTGTCCTATTGAGCTCGAGTTCCTAGGGTTGATGTCTAATTGATTTTAAAATTAAAGGCTTAGGTCAATGCAGGATGTTGGTTGGTTGTTTGTGGGCCAAGAAAGGGTGATCAAATCTCCACCTTATCTTGTTTAATTGGGTGTTGTGCCCTTAATTTGGTTTAATATGAATATGCATAAAAAATTTTAATTAAAAAGATCTATACAATTTAAACTAGATGTATGCAACTAATTGAATTCTGAAAGGCTTACCTTACCTCCAACAATCACCAAAAAAATAAAATAAAATAAAAATAAAAATAAAAATAATATGATGCATGCTCTAAGCAGTTAGGATTTTTAATCTTATCATGAGATTTTTAATTAGATTTAAATGAATATTTTTTAAAATTAATTTAAAAATAAAATAAATAAATAAATAAGATAAAAGAAAAAAAGAACTAGGGTTAGGATTGATCTCACCAAGCAAAACTCTTGGTTCTTTTTGTTCTTTAATCTCTTTTTCTACAAAATAATAAAAAAAATTAACAAGCAATATTTATAAAAAAATTAAAATTTTATTTACAATTTATTTACAAAAAAATCAAAGAGATCAAAAATTTAATGTTCGTGCCTTCCTCGGCAACCGCGCCAAAAACTTGATAGGAACATGATGTTGTCATTAAGACACTATATTTATCAGTTTAATCTAACTTCTTAAAATAATTAAAAATTCATAAATAGCAGTGAGTCGGGTCGAATCCACAGGAAAGGTAGTGTTTTTAGATTTAAAATCTTTGATTTTACAAAAGAAAAAGAAAAGAGAAGAGTTTTGGGATCAAAAAGGAAGTTGGAAAATAAAAAGCGAAAATTAAAAGGTACAAGAATTTAAACTTGGTACTAAGATCTACTAGTTAGATCTTAGCATCTATTTATAATAAAATAAAAAGATAATAATTTAAAGTGTAGAAATTAAATTATAAAAAAAATATGAAATTAAAGAGCATAAAAATAAATATTGCATTAAAAGGTTCATAATTTAAATACATAAAATAAAAAAAAATAAAATAGACTGATCTCTGATCTTGGATCGGCATTGGTGGAAAGATGGTGTAGAAGCCCAACTCTTCTCCTCAGCACCAATTGCTTTGAAACAACCATTAACCCATAGCTTGGCTTCACCCTGTACCAAAGCTTCACCTTGACCAGAGATGTTGATTTTTTGAGGCCTAAAGTCCTTTTTATAAAGCTAGGAGAGTTGGATATTCTTTTTCTGGAGGCAATGTGGGACTAATAGCCTTTGTAATCATCAAAAAATAAAGAAATTTCAGTAAAATTTAGATTAAAATAGCTCTGATATGAATCTGATAAGTTTGATAAAATCTAGCCAATCAATAGGAATCCAACGGTCCAAAAATCATCAAAATTGGATGCATATCAGTCGAGATCAGGTTGGATTAAATTCTGACCATCCGATCGTGCGTTGATGGAGAAAATCTATCACAAATCATGCGTCAGAAGTCCTGATCACCGTCGAGAGCATTTTGGACCCTTAGATCTTCATCACTTGATTTTCTGGCCATCGGATCGTGCTAGATCGCTGATAGAATTTGAATCAAACCTGGAAATCACCACCGCCGTCCGATCTTGACCGCAATCAACCGCAATCATCCAATCGCACAATTACTATTCCCATGGACCGCATGGACCGGCTACACCGCACACTATAGCCAATCAGCATCTCTGTTGTCAAGTGAAAAGACCAAATTGCCCTGTGAGCCGCGATAAATTTCTATGGACCCTTTAAGGGTCTAGGTCCGTCATGTGTCACACTGTGATTCGCTGGTTTCTACTGAGCTGACGGTCCACGTCTGGATCATAGATCGGCTGATGGCTTCAACGGCTGAGTCGGCTTTGATGGCTTGGCTTGTAGAGCCGGCTGAGCCATTTTCTTTTTTTATTTAAATTTTATTTATTTTATTTCTTTAGAAATTCATATCTTCTTCGTTTTAGCTCCGTTTTACTTCAAACTTATTTTGTTATAATCAAAAAAAAGAGTTCTTTCCATTGATTATAAAATTTTATTTTTTAATTTTTATTATTTTTTAATTAATAAAATATGAATTTCTCAAAAATTATATATAAATTAATCATTAATTCTTAAAAATTAATATAAATTAATTAATAAATTAATACTTCTATTGGTAAATTTATGATACTTATCAGAGACCCAGCATCCTATTCAGCCTATCGCTATAGACCTTAATTTTTAGAATAAAGAATGCCTCTCCTAGATCTTTCATAGAAAACTTCATAGACAACCATATTTTGACTATAGTCAATATGAAAATATCATTCTCAATTAAAAGGATGTCATCCACGTATAGTACATGGAAGACAATAGTTCTTCTACTGACCTTTTTGAAAATACAGGGCTCCTTCTCATTTTTGATGAATCCAAACGATTTGATTACATCATTGAAATGAGCATTCTAGCTTCGAGATGCTGGCTTAAGTTCATATATGGACCTTTATAGTTTGCATACCTGATGATCATCATCACTGGATGTGAAACCAAGCGGTTGTTCCATATAGATATTTTTTTTAAGATATCCATTTAAGAATGTCATTTTCACGTCCATTTGCCATATTTCATAATCAAAATAAGCTACAATAGCAAGTAATATACAGATAGATTTGAGCATCGCTACTCGTAAAAAAATATCCTAATAGTCAATGCCTTCGCATTGACTATACCCTTTCGCTATGAGCCTTGCTTTGAATATCTCTATATTTCCATTGGCACCTATCTTTCTCTTGAAGATCCATTTACATCCAATAGGTACTATATCTTTAGTGGATCTACCAAGATCCATACTTAGTTTGAACGCATTGAGTCAATCTCTGACTTCATTTTCTCTAACCATTTCTCAGAGTCAATATTTGATATTGTCTCATCAAAGATTTTGGGATCATCACCATGAACCCCATTTTCTGTGAGAAATATTTTTTCTACGTCCTCTAAGATAGTACCTAAGTACCTTTCAAGAGGATGAAAAATTTTACTTGATCTATGAGGTGGAGGAGGTAGTGTCTGAGTTGGCTCAATCTGATTGGGCTCCATAGATTCCTTAGCTTGTTTCTCATTAGAGACTTTCTTCTTGAGTCTAATCTATCTTTCGATGCCACCATCTTGAATAAACTATTTTTCAAGAAAGATGGCATATTGACTCACAATCATATTATGATCTTTCGGAAGATAGAAATAATATCCTAATGACTATTTAGAATATCTAATAAAATGAGCTCTAAAGAACCTAAACTCTAATTTATCTACCTGTTATCTCTTGACATGAGCTGGATAACTCTAAATTTTGAGATGACTCAGACTTGGTTTCTTACCATGCCATATCTCATACGGTGTGGTAGGAATGATTTTAAAGATAACCCTACTCAGTAAATATATAGCGATTGTCAGACTATGTCTCCAAAGAAACTCAAGGAGGTCCGTGAAACTCATCATGGATCGGACCATATCTAATAGGGTCCGATTTTTCTATACTAAAACCTCATTGAGTTCAGGTGTTCCAGATGGAGTCCATTAAGAGACTATGTCATTGTTCTTAAGAGTATATCTAGAAATTCCCGACTAAGGTATTTGCCTCCTTGATCTGATTGAAGAACCTTATTGAGTTTTTCTTTTTATTTTCTACTTTGAGTCTAAATTTTATGAACTTTTCAAAAGCTTCAGACTTATGTTGCATCAAATATACATATTCATACCGAGATAGATCATCGATAAAGGTTATGAAGTAGACATAATTACCTCTGGTCGGCACAGCAAATGGCCACACATATCAGTATGTACCAGGGCAAGTAGGTCTATGGTCCTTTTCCCATGTCCTACAAAAGAAAGCTTAGTCATTTTGCCATGAAGGCATGACTCACAAATCAGATATGACTCAAAAATTAATGGACATAATAGCTCGAATTTCTCCAATTTGTTAACCCCATCTTCAACTATATGACTTAGCCTAAGGTGCCAAAGATACTTATCATTTAGACTATCCCTAGGTTACTTTGATCCTATGGCATTCATGTTTTGCTCGATATTAAAAATGAAAATATCAATATGTAACTGATAGAGACCATTTAAAAGAAAACCACTTGTAATTTTATTTTTTTCATAAAGAATATTATAATGGTCATTAAGAAAAATAATTACATAGACTTCTTATGCTAAACACGAAATAGAAATCAAATTTCTACTTGCTGCATGCACATAAAAATAAGGTTAGATCTATAATGAGCATACCTTTAGAAGGACCTACCTTCTTCTTATTCTTCAGGCTGGCTAAGTAAAGAGGGCAGTTTTGCTTCCAGTGGTCATCTGTGTTGCAATAGAAACATTTTTTCTTACCAGTGGTCTTCTTCTTTGGCTTTGCTTTCTTCTTCTTTTCACTTTCCACCTTCTATTTCTTCACGGTCTTGTTCTTCTTTCCAAAGAGGAAGAAGTCCGCTCCATAGCAAGCACTGAGCCCTTTGAACCTTTCATAGAGAGCTTAGTAGTAACCAGCATGTTCTTAAATTCAACCAAGGTATTTTGAAGTTTATGCATATGGTAGTTCATGATGAACTGCCTATACGCATCAATCAAAGATTGCAGAATTATATCAATTTGCAAATCTTGATCTAACTTGACACCAAGCTTTTCAAGATCTTCTAAGTCCTTGATCATCATCAGACAACGATCTTGGATCTACTGTCCATCATACATCTAAGTCTTAAAAAATCCCTTAGTGACTTGATATTTGTCTGCGCAACTTTGTTCACCAAATAACTCTTGTAGATGAGCCAATATTTGATGGTGTTGGTGCAAAATTTGGTTGATGCCGAAATTGGCTAAAGCTGGAGAAGCCAAGATTGCCATCGGGATCTACAAAAGAAGTCCAAATCGAAGGAGGGGTGGTTTTGATAGGACCCTCCGACGGTCAAGTCAACTCTTTCAGCCAATAGAAATGGAATGCTCAGTAGAGAAAGTAGTAGAGTATCGAAAAAAAGAAGAGAGCTTCGAGGGTGGAAAAGCATATATGGAGGATCTCTTATATAGATGGAGTCTATAACAAATTGATAGTGACAGCCATAACCATCTAGTATGGGTCGTGTAGGGCCACGTGAAGTTTGTTATAGAGGGTAGTGTCTGTTGTTATGATGTGCCAGCTGGAGTTCGGATGGGATGGCTGTAGGCAATGGAGCATCCCTCACTGATGTTGTTCCAGAGGAGCTCGAAGGTTCTCAAGATCAATTGTGTGTGAGTCGTTATTTACCATATTGAGAGTCAGTGCTGGGATCCTTTTAGGCAACCGAAAGAAGTTCAAAACAAGGTCGATGGAAGGAGAAGTCTAGAAGGAGTTCGACTGATGGAGGAGTCTAGCTGAAGGAGAAGTCCAGAAGGAGGAGAGCTGATTGATAGAGAAGTCTGGAAGGAGGAGAGCTGACTGGTGGAGAAGTCTGGAAGGAGCTCGACTAGTGTAGAAGTCTGAAAGGAGGAGAGCTGACTGCTGGAGAAGTTTGGATGGAGCTCGACTGGTGGAAAAGTTCAGAAGGAGGAGAGTTGAATGCCTGGGGTGGAGGAGCTCGGCCACCCCTGCTATGCAAGCTCATCTGGGTGAAGTTCGGAGGGATCTTATGAATTCGATCGAGGGTCAATCTTGGTCATCGCTATCGGATGGGATCATTCAGCGATCAGATACCTGGCCGAACTTCAGCAGGAGCGAGTTCACCCCCAACAATGGTCCCACCACTCCTAAGTTCGAAATTCGAAGGAAGAAAGTATAGATGTGGCTGCCAAAGTTCTTTTTGCTTCTTGTGGTTGTTAGGATGAGACATTTTGGCATCTACCATGCTGGCGTCGAAGCTCTTTAAATTCGAGATGAGCTTGAGAAGATAGCCCTTCAGCTTTGCCACGGCAACACTGCCCCAGGCACGGTGCAATTAAGGATTTGCACATAGTCATTACTCTGTCATGTTGAGTGGGACACACAGCACTCGCAGTTCGACCGAATGAGATCTATCATTGTAACTGTCTCGGGCTCTCTTTGGCTATTTAAGGCCTTCTTCCACCTCCAGAATTCATTCTTGCCTAAGTCTTCATCTTCCTTCAGCACCTGCTTTTTTTTCATTTGAGATTTTCAATTCCTTCCTTTATCTTCCCTGGCTGCAGGCATTCCTCTATCTGATTCTCATCGTACTCATCATCTCTTTATCATTCTTAATCAGCTTAGGTCAGCCTCTCAACACCTATTTTTAATTACTTTTGCCTCTTTTACTTCTTGTTCTTTTGGTTTTTCCATACAAGTTTTTGCACTTCATTTTTTCCTGCTTTTTATGATTTTTCAAGGGGTTTACTTTGATCCATATGTCTTCTAAAAATTTCCATTCCATCGGCTCTTGGAGCTCATCTAGACTGGCCTTCCTAGATCCCGCCCCATTGACCAAGGTTGAGCCTAAAAACATGTCCCATCAGCCTTTCATTCTAGACACCATCCCTTCTATCCTTACTTTGAATGACCTCCTCCTGATCAGGATACAATATGGTATCCCACTGGTGTACGATCTTGAGATCCCGAGATCTGATGACCATGCTAGTTCACCTTCAGTCGGTCGATTTTGTTTGTATCTAGAAGTCTTACGTGCCGGGCTTTGACTTCCACCTCATCCCTTTATAGTTGCCCTATTTTGCTTTTTGAACATCTCCTTTGCCTCCATAGTACCAAACTCCTTTCGGCTCATAATCGGCTTCCTTTCCCTCTATCGCCTAGCCGAAGTTCAACCAATAGTCTAGTTGTTCCAAAATTTCTATACCTTCAAACATCATCCTTCCGCAAATGAATGGTGGTACTTCTTCCCTCAGTTTGGTAAGAAGGAATTGCTGAAAGGCACTCCTTCTTTCATTCATAACTGGAAGAAGAAGTACTTCTTCATCCAATACTCAACCATGCTGCTTGACCTTCCTCCTTGTGGCTTCTTTAAGAAATTCGTCTATTGAGCCCCTAGCCTGGACGGAGCCGACCTCGAGTCTTCTAATAGACTCAAGGCATACCGAGCTCCCGATCTTCTCAAGCTTTTGAAGGAACAAACCTTTTTTAACCTTGGCCTAAGCCCTTTGGATCCTACTGGTATTAAGTGCATTCGTAAACATGTATGGACTCTTATGAAATTGGATGCATACCTCAGCTGTGTTGTTCCTACGGCTGCTTGGAGCCATAGCCATAGATCCGATCTCTTGCATGAACCTGGGTGTTAATCCAGCAAACTGAAGAAGATCTAAGAAAGATGAGAGAAGCTAGGATTTTTAGCGTTGGAACTAGAGAGAAGAGAGAAGAGTGTTAGGAAGAAAAGCTCAATTGTATTTCAACCTGATTATAAAAGTTACAATATCCTAGTTTATTTATCCTAGAGTTCTCAAATGAACCCTAATAAACCCCAGCTCAAAAACTCCCCTAAGCTAACCCAACCCATACATGAATTAGCCCCCTTAAGATCACTTGAACCAAGCCTTAAGACCCCTAGGATCAACCCAGACCCTAGCCCAAAATAGACCCTCGTGTAACTCTACTCGTGCATAAAGCCGGCTCAATCTCAACACTGAGCCAGCTAAGTTCCACTGGTCAGCTTAGTCTAAAACTAAGCAGGCTCAGTCCTGTGCCGTGACAGCAGTTTTGAATGCATAGCTTTCTATTTTGTCTGTGCTCTTTGACTTAGCCGACCCAATTTTGGACTAAGCTGGCTAACCTGTAGAAAATATTTTTTCTACAGCCTTCAAGCTTCGACTTTAGTTCCTTGCTCCACCTTATATCCCAGGTCTTCGAAGCACCAACCAAGCACCTTGAGACCCTCAATATCTGAACCTCAAGCTCGTGAAGAGCTACATGCCGCCTCCACCCTAGGACAACTTCTATCCTAGCCCTAGGACCACACCTATCCTAGCCTCTTTGGAGGCCTCATCCTAGCTCCACCCATGGCCTCTCAAGGCTTGGGAGCATCACACCACCTATAATCTCCACCTTGGTGCGCCCAAGCCTTGACACACTTAGCAACATCCTCCTGCACGATCCCGTTGTCCCTGCATGTCCTAATAGCCCCTCGTGCTCACTTTGCCACTGCCATTCTTCTTTAGCTACTTAGCTCCCTTTCAGGCCTTCAGAATGACCGCCTCCATCGCTGAAGTCCTTGGCTTGTTCCTCTACACCACCTTTGGAGCTGTAGGTATCCTTCTGCTTGACAGCTGCATCACTTGTCTTGGACTTCCCTGGAGATCATGCAATATTTTATTATCGACACTCTCCACATATCCTGATGCTCCACTTGACACTGTCCCCTCAGAGCCATGTCTGTCTCCCTGCACAATCCTCTCCATCTGGTTCTATACAGCCTCGGCACTAGTGCTAGGATATAGGTCCTCCCTCTGCACCCCTTTACTCTAAACCCATGTCACAGCTTCCTCCACCCATAAAGCCACCTCTACCTGGTGCTCCACCTAGAACTGAAGTCCCCCTAATGTCGTAGAAGTCGACTCTATGTTCGAGTCTCCCAAGCCCAACCATCCAATGCTGCACTACTGGGCCTGCCACTGTATCTTGAACATCGTCGCTGCCCCTTTAGACCTCTACACTCCACAAACCTATCCAAACCCTCTCAAATACACCGCACCCTATGAGCTCCTTTGAGACTTCCAAGATTTCATCCAAATCTTCACTTTTAAAAACTGTACTGATTTTATCGGAGCTTTCTCCTCCCTTGCATTTGTTCCAAAGCAAACACTCCCGCTTAAAGTGCCCTACTTCTCCGCACTTGAAGCATCTCTTGGACCCCTTGCTACCCCTCTGTTCGCTCTTCTTCTTTCCTTTCTTGTGCTTCTCTAAAACCACAAGACTCTCCTGGAAGACCTCCCTCTTCATCATCCATTCCCATTGCTCGTTGGATCTGAGCACTGATACGATCTTCTCGTACATTAATGTCTCCTTACCTTACAGCAAAATTGTCACCAATGGATCAAAGCTCCCGGATAGCGAACACAGCAATAATAGACTCTTATCCTCCTCTTCTAAATCCACCCCTATATTGAGCAACTCCATGCTCATCCGATCGAACCACTGAATATACCCCGCAATATCCTCGCCCTCCTACATCCGAAGGCTGTGCAGTTGCTTCTCCAGCATCAACTTATTGTATATGTTTTTCCTCATGTACAACTATTGTAACCTCGACTATAATCCCTTGGGTGTTCTCTCTTCCAACACACCATACAAAACCTCATCCATCAAATAAGTCCTAATCGTGGCACAAATCCTTTTCTCCAAGGACACCCATCCCTTATTTATCATCTCCCCCAGCCTATCCTCCAAGGTCGAATCCAGCCTCATCTGAACTAGCAGATCCTCCACCCTTACCATCTACGTCGTGAAACTTTTCTTTCCATCAAACTTCTCTAATCCTATCTTCAACCCACTGTTCTCCATGATCAATCCAAATCAAATAATAGCAAACAGATAGATCTGAGAAATACCTTGACTAGGGATGGTGGACAGCAGCCCTATGATCTCTCCCTTCCTCACGAAGCCTGGGAAAAATCTTTTGATCTGAATCTCACTGCTGATCTCTATAGAAAATCAATCTTCTTCCTCCTCCATGCTCAATCGAGCTCTGTCAATAATTGTTGTTTCTATGGCTGCTCGGAGCCACAGCCGTAGATCCGATCTCTTGCATGAACCTTGGTGTTAATCCAGTAAACTTAAGAAGATCTAAGAAAGATGAGAGAAGCTAGGAATTTTGGCGTTGGAACCAGAGAGAAAAGAGAAGAGAGTTAGGGAGAAAAGCTTAATTGTATTCCAATCTTATTGTAAAAGTTACAATATCTTGGTTTATTTATCCTAGAGTTCCCACTTGAATCCTAATAAATCATGGCTCAAAAACTCTCCTAGGCTAACCCAACCCATACATGATTAGCCCCCTTAAGACATCTTGAACCAGGCCTTAAGACCCCTAGGATCAGCCTAGACCCTAGCCCAAAATAGACACTCGTGTAACACTGCCCGCGCACTGAGCCAACTCAGTCTTAGCACTGAGTCGGCTAAGTTCCACTGGATTGGCCTAGTCTAAAACTGAGCCGACCCAGTCCTGTGTCGTGCCAGTAGTTCCGAACGTGTAGCTCTTTCTTTTGCCTGTGCTCTGAGACTTAGCCGATCCAATTTTGGACTGAGCTGGTTAACCTGTAGAAAATTATTTTTCTATAGCTTTCGAGCTTCGGCTTTGGTTCCTTACTCCATCTTATGTCCCAGATCTCCGAAGCACCAACCAAGTACCATGAGGCCCTCAATACCTGAAGCTCAAGCCCGTGAAGGGCTACATGCAGCCTCCACCCTAGGATAACTCCTATCCTAGCCCTAGGACCACACCTATCCTAGCCTTCCTGGAGCCCTCACCCTTGATCCATCCATGGCCTCCCAAGGCTTGGGAGCACCACACCACCTACAATCTCCACCTTGGTGCACCCAAGCCTTAGCACACCTGGCAACATCATCTTACACGATCCCACTATCCCTGCATGTCCTGATAGCCCCACATGCTCACTTTGCCACTGTCATTCTTCTTCAACTGTTGAGCTCCCTTTGAGACCTTCGAGATGACCGCCTCCACCGCTGATGTCCTTGGCTTGTTCCTCTACACCACCTTTGAAGTTATAGGTATCCTTCTGCATAGCAGCTGTATCACTTATCTTGAACTTTCCTGAAGATCATGCAACATTTTTTTACTGGCACCCGCCACGTATCCTGATGCTCCACCTGACACTGTCCCCTCAGAGCCATGCCTGTCTCCCTGCACAATCCTCTCCACCTAAATCTGTACAGCCCCGGCACCAATGCTTGGATATAGGTCCTCCCTCTGCACCCCTTTACTCTGAATCCATGTCATAGCTTCCTCCATCCGTGAAGCCACCTCTGCCTAATGCTCCATCTGGAGCTGCAGTTCCCTTGATGCTGTAGAAGCTGACTTTATCTTTGAGTACCCCGAGGCCAACCATCCAATGCTATACTGTTGGGCCTACCGCTATACCTCAAACACCATCGTTGCCACTTCGGACCCTCTGTATTTCGTAGACCTATCAGAAACCCTCTCAGATATACCGCATCCTATGGGCTCCTCTGAGACCACCAAGATTTTATCCGAATCTTCATTTTCAGTGACCGTACTAATGGAATCCGAGCTTTCTCCTTTCTTGCACTTCTTCTAAAGTAGACACTCCCGCTTAAAGTACCATGCTTCTCCACACTTGAAGCATCTCTTGGACCCCTTGCTGCCCTCTATTCGCCCTTCTTCCTCCCTTTCCTATGCTTCTCTGAAACCACAAGAATCTCCTGGAAGACCTTTCTCTTCGTCATTCATTTTCACTGCTCGTTGGATCTAAGCACTGATATGATCTCCTCGTACACCAATGTCTCCTTACCATACAGCAAAAGTTATCACCAATGGATCGAAGCTCCCAGGTAGTGAACACAGTAATAATAGACTCTTGTCCACCTCTTCTAAATCCACCCATATATTGAGCAAGTCCATGCTTATCCGATCGAACCGTTGAATATGCACCACAACATCCTCGCCCTCCTGCATCCAAAGGCTGTACAATTGCTTCTTCAGCATCAACTTGTTGCACATGTTCTTCCCCATGTACAACTGTTGTAACCTCAACCATAATCCCTTGAGTGTTCTCTTTTCCAACACACCATACAAAACCTCATCCACCAAACAAGCCCTAATTATGGCACGTGCTCTTTTCTCCAAGGACACCCACTCCTTGTCTATCATCTCTCCTGACCTATCCTCCAAGACTGAATCCAGCCTCATCTAAACCAGCAGATCCTCCACCCTTACCATCCACATCATGAAACTTTTTTTTCCATTAAACTTCTTAAATCCTACCTTCAACCCGCTATTCTCCATGATCAATCCAAATCAAATAACAGCAAATAGGTATATTTGAGAAATATCTTGACTAGGGATGGTGGACAGCAGCCCTGTGATCTCTTCCTTCCTCATGAAGCCTGGAGAAAGCCTTTTGATCTAAATCTCACTACTGATCTCTACTGAAAATTGATCTTCTTCCTCTTCCACGCTCAATCTAGCTCTGATACCAATTGTTATTCCTATGACTGCTCGGAGCCACAGTCATAGATTCGATCTCTTGCGTAAACCTGGATGTTGATCCAAAAAAGATGAGAGAAGCTAGGATTTTTGGCATTGGAACCAGAGAGAAGAGAGAAGAGAGTTAGGAAGAAAAGCTCAATTGTATTCCAATCTTATTATAAAAGTTACAATATCTTGGTTTATTTACCCTAGAGTTTCCACATGAATGCTAATAAATCCCAGCTCAAAAACTCTCCTAGGCTAACCCAACCCATACATGAATTAGCCCACTTAAGACCTTTTAAACCAAGCCTTAAGACCTCTAGGATCAACCCAAATCCTAACCTAAAATAGACCATCGTGTAACTCTGCCCGTGCACTGAGCCGGCTCAGTCTTAGCACTGAGCCGGCTAAGTTCCACTGGATCATCTCAGTCTGAAACTGAGCCAGCTCAGTCCTATGCCATGCCAGCAGTTTCGAACACACAGCTCTCTATTTTGCTTGCGCTCTGAGACTTAGCCAACCCAGATTTGGACTGAGTCAGCTAACCTATAGAAAATTCTTTTTCTATAACCTTCAAGCTTCGGCTTTGGTTCCTTGCTCCATCTTGTGTCCCAAGTCTCCAAAGCACCAACCAAGCACCTTGAGGCCCTCAATATCTGAACCTCAAGCCTATGAAGAGCTACATGCCACCTCCACCCTAGGACAACTCCTATACTAGCCCTAAGACCACACCTATCCTAGCCTCCTCGGAGCCCTCACCCTGACTCCGCCCGTGCCCTTCCAAGGCTTGGGAGCACCACACCACCTACAAGCTGATTGTGGTCTTTCTTTGCTGCTGAAATGGACTTCGATGCCGTAGGAAAGCTCACCAAGGGCCTTTATTCCAAGAAGAGAAAGGGGGTGGCTCCAAGTGAAAGCTCAAAAAGGGCAAAGGTCAACAGCCCAAGTTTTGAGGTCCCAAATATCCCTGCGACTGCTCTCAAAGTCATTCTAAGTGCCAAGGTCCTTTTAATCACCGGAGGCAATGTCAGAGGTGAGGACCCTCAGCCTCCCACACCCTCGGGCCTCCCTGTTAGAGGGCCAATGCCAGAGCCCTTCATCGATAGGGTAGGAGGGGTCGGAGATGACAAGAAGAAGAAGAGGGCCACTATCATGAAGGTGGTTCGAAAGGCTTGTTCGAGCGGGTCGAGCGATGGTGGCAGTGACGATCTAGGGGAGGACCCCTTAGGCAATTTGAAGATCATCCGAGATCTGATTGATAAGTTTGCCATGCCCAAAGAGGTAGACCACCTAGCTGACCTCGACCCGATGTAGTTCATCTGGAAATTCCTTGGAACCTTTCTCAAGATAGTCATCTTGCCATATTTTTCTTTCATCATATATGCATAAATATCATTATTATTATTTTTTATCTTACCGTGACTCATCCATGGTAGTTGGGCCATCACATACTGGCCCACCTCAAGATGATAAATTACCAAGAGGTGGAAGCGTTGAAGGTCTAGGGGGACCTTCGGGTTGAGGTCGATAGCCTGCAAGGTAAGGTCGCTGAGGCCGAGCACCTTGGGGAAGAGAAGGTGATAGAAAATGAAAATCTCCAAGGGGCTCTTTGGAAGGAGGAGATCGTCTTGACTGGGCTCAAGGCTGCATTGGCCTTGGAGGAGGAAGAAAAGGAGGCCAAGATCAGAGTCACCAAGCTGGAGGATCAAATGTCAAAGTCCATTTCAGAGGCAGCAGCCCGGGCCATGGAGGATTTCAAAGCCTTCTCCAAAATGAAGGACTTGAATATTGCATTCGGCCAAGAGGTGTTCATAAAGGGCTTTGAACTCTATGAAGGCAGGGTGGCCCGAAGGTTTCTTGAGCTTGACCTCAGCTTCCTGGAAGAGGAGTCTGATAAAGAAGTGGGGCCGTCCGATGCTACAGCCGACTTCTCTCCCATCGAAGTGGTCCTCATATCCTCTGAGCCCACTGTCGAGATGCCCAAGCCCAGGTAGGAGCCCAAGGTTGCTACTGAGGCACCGATCGAACCCGCACCCGAGCCCGCGGCTATCCCTAGACTGTCGAGTGCCTCCACTACTTCTCCTCCAGAGGTCGAGGGTCTCTGATAGTTATATTTTTTTTTCTTTTTTATTTTGCTTTGTACCTAAAAATTCTTAGTTAAATGAAAGCGAATTCACTTTTGTCTCTGCCTTTCTTTATATTGGTGTTATGCCATGGGTTATCCAGAATCCCTCTAATAATCAGAGCCGTAACTCGCCATCACCAATCAATGCCGACCCCTTCCCTCAGGAAGTTTTGCTAAAATCTTTAATAAAAAGTTTAAAGAAGGAAGTCCACCATCTAAAGAGGAAGTTGAAGAAGATGGAGGATGACCTTCAAGCTTCTCGGAGGAATGCTATGGAGGCGACCAAGGAGGTCACTCGCCTCCAAAATTTACACATGAAGGACTCTGCAAGCTTTAGCATTCAAAAGGACAGCTTTGAGAGGGAGATCACCAAGCTCAAGAAAAATGCTAGCGATAAACTTGGCCACTAACAACGAAGATCAGCTCTCTCGAAGCCAATCTCAAGATGACAAAAGAGAAGATCCATCTGCTGGAGGGGAGCTCGCCGTGATCTTCCGACAAGGCTCGATATGAGTGGGATTGGTTGAAGAGGTTCTCCATGCTCCAGAAGTAACTGCATGACTTCGAGCTCACTTATGATACCTATCGATTGGGTTAGAGCAAGAGGATATCCTAGCTTGAGCAAAGGCTTCATGCTGCTAACAGCGAGGTAATCCGGCTCCAAAAATAACTCAATGATAGTCATCAATTCGATGCAAGCAGGGGATCAGAGTAGGTTGCCTCCGTAACGAGGACTCTAGGTGATCTTTCAGAAGTGGTGGGAAGGGAGAAGGTCGAGGTTCAATAGCTGAGGATCCAGCTATCGTACGAGTAGCAAGCCATCAGGATAGGAGGTTGAGTCTGAAGTCTTGAGGAAGTAGCGACGAGAGCTCGAAGGCAAATTCTAACATGCTAATAGGATGTACATAGATGGTCTATATAAGAAAAAAGAGCTTGAGGTGGAAATCCTTAGGCTAAAGCAGTCTTTTGTAATGGCGGGGGTCGACAACCTAAAGTCTGAGGGTTCCGAGCCTTCTTAGGACTTTGTCATTTTTTCTTTTCCCTTCTTTGTACATGGTCTCGTGAACCTTCACTTTGTAATGAACTTCAATTTTAATGAAGAAATATTTTCTTCGATCATCTTTTTGCTTTGTTTAGATTCAGTGCTTGTTGGTTTTTCCATTTCTTTCTTTTGCTTTGACTTTCATTGAAATGATTATCGAAAAAATAGTTTTTCTCCTATCTTTTCATAATCGAAAATTTTTTACCTACGCTGGGATGAGTTTATCCTTCCATGTTCTACTCCGTTGATTTTTCTTCATCCTTTCATCAAGATGAGGTCCTTTCTCTTGCCTTAGATAATCAGAGGTCTTTGTTTATGTCAGGATTAGGTTCTCCTTCTATTCCCAATGAGGTTGGTTTTTGCTTCTTTTAAGGTGAGGTCTTCCTCCTGTTCTTGCTATAGCCATTGAAAGATTCTCTCCTCCTATCTTAAGTAATCGGAGGCCTTCGCCTTGCTCATGTTGGGATGAGGTTCTCCTCCTATTCCTTTCATGGCAGTAGGGACACAGTTAGACCGTTGATAGGGCCTCTCCCCTCTTCTCATCTTAGGTTAACGAGATCTTCATTTTGCTCAAGTTAGGATGAGGTTCTCCTTCTGTTTCTAATAGGAATGTAGGGGCACATAAGGGCCGTTAAAAGAGCCTCTTCCCTCATCCCATCTTAGACTAACGAGGCCTTCGACTTTTCTCATGCTAGGATAAGGTCTCCTCCTATTTCTAACATGGCAGTAGGGGCACATTAAGACCGTTGGAAGTGAATGAAAAATACAATTTTCTGAATCAGATTCGTTCGGATCTGATTAGATCAAGAGAAATATTTCAAAAACTTTTCTCTTAGATCCAAATCAGATCTGAGACTCTTCAGATATGATTTTATCAAGCTAATAAAATAAAATAAAAATAAATTTAATTTAATTTAATTTAATTGTACCTTATTGTGCGTAATCCTATTATCCTGTGATGATCTTGATGGTTGCCTGAAGTTCTAGATGTAGCCACGCAAGTGCCTGCCTCTACCGATATCCACTCGGGCAGGATCTAGAGATCTTCTTCTTCTCAATCTATACTGCAAAGATCAGATTTGGATCTGATCTTGAAGATCTTCAAAACACCTTTTGAAGATCGGATATTGTCTCTTGCAGTAGTGCTGCCTTCTTGCTTTCTTGTCGCCTTTCTCTTGCTTGGATCGCACCAAACTAAAGCCCAAAACCTTTTGGGCATGGAGAGGAAAGAGAGAATTTGAAGGTGGCATGGAGAAGGAGAGAGGGGGGCTATGTAGCCTGGGTAGAGGGTTGAAGCTCTCTATCTTGGATGTAGATAGGGTTTATATGGATCCTACTACGCCATACAGGGCCATATCATCCTGACTAATCATGGCTCTTCATACAATCAGATCTAAATCTGATTGATCGGATGACATCATCTGATCCAATCAGATGAGAGTCCCTCATAAACCTCCTTAGGTGGCATCAAGATTGGTCATTGAAGAGACTTTGGCACCACCCAAGTAGAGAGGATGAAGCAACTGGAGTCCCATCCATATGGGACTCCAATCTTTATCCTCTTTGGGCGCATGCCTCCCTAGGCATGCACCCCCTCCCTTTCCTTCTTTTAGCAGGGGGATAAAGCCCCTCTACTCTCCTATGGGTGCATGATACATAGGCAGATGTCTAAGTATCAAAGGTTAATGTTTGACCAAAGTCAAAGAACAAGATTTAGCATGTGACAAAAAATGGCAGGTGTTGTCTCAAATTTATCTTATAAATTAAGACAATCCTTTTTTAATCTGAACAAGCTCTAGTTAGACCAAGTAAAGGTTTTTGAGTGAGCTCAAACATATTTGGCTCAGTCGAGACAACTTTTAATGATTGTTGAAGGAGAATATCAGGCTCAATCGTATGCTAGCATGATTTTCTTGAACCAAATTAAATCTTATTCAAATCAATTGAACTGAATTAGCCTAATAGATGATATCCAGATCCAAATCCTTGTTTGTATGATCTAATTAGGTTTAGTTTCATATGGTAATGAGATTTGTGATGATCTCTATCATAGCCATCATCGAAATACTTTCAGATGGATTAGAACATTTCTGATTCAAATAACTAGTATGATTGATCATCCAAATCATTTTAATTGCTCCCAAAATCCATCAGTGATACCTAGTAGCATGGTGGCAATCCATCAGAACTGAAGATGAACCTCTCAATGCAGATACCTGTGTGATTAGGTTCCTTTATCTTGAGCCCCGATCGGATTAGGGTCATGGTGATCTCGTCAAATCCTAATTTCCATCATATGAATTAATCATTTGATTCAAGACCGATGTGAAAACTCTAATAGAAACTCTTTCTATCATTTCACTCTGCCATAGCCATGGGCTTATGGACTTGATTCTCATGATCATCATAGGGCTACTCCTCATCTATCAAGGTAGATAGATCTCCTATTAGTGCAATCCAATTCCTATAATGAACATGCTATAGCCAACATATACCTCAGGATTCCAAATGGCTAGGAGATCAAGTTCTAGTGTAGTCAGACTATAACACCCTCAAGGTGAACTGTTGATGCTCCTCAGATCAAAGAACCAGACACACCACTATAGCTTCGAGCCAATCATCGATGAGAAGGTAGACTTCCTGATGACTGCTTGAGGTGGTCATGCTCAGTGCTCTCATTCTCTAATAAGTATCTATACTCTTGCTTCGATGTCTCTACACCATAGACTCAAGACTCATCTACCCTAAAGAAGGGATCGTACACCAACCTTTTGGATCATTCACTATCTTTATGATGATCCTACAGTCGGAAGCATTTTATGAGTTAATAATGAATATTCATATCTTAAATTTTCAACTCTTAAAAATATGAACTATCATTATAATTAACTGAAGGGATGTATCACAGACACTTTTAAATATACACTATGATAGAAAATAATATATTTTATTATTTATAGTTAAAATTATAATTTTGCCCTTAGATGTGTATTACAAGTGTTAGCTAATTCTGGCTTCTAGGGCACACATATCTAGCAAACTTCCACTTGACCTAAAGTCAATTGGCTACAAATCTAAGTCCCATCTTCTCAAAGTGGGTTTTGATCGTCTGCTGGCCCAACGGCTTTATGAGTGGGTCTACCGCATTGTCTGTAGAGTTGATTCTCTTGACCTCGACATAACCCTTCTCGAGGTAATCGTGGATGAGATGATATCGCCGCTCAATGTGCTTGGATTTTTGGTGAGACCTTGACTTCTTAGCAAGAGCTATGGAACCATTATTATCACAGTAGAGAAGAATGGCATCTGATGGCATCACTCCAATTTCTATGGCAAATTTCTTGTAACAAAATGCCTCCTTCGTAGCTTCTGACGTAGCGATGCACTCTACTTTCATGGTGGAATCTGCTATCACTGTCTGCTTGAAACTTTTCCAACTGACAGCACCACCATTACACATAAACAAACTCCCAGATGTTGACTTTCGATCATCTATATCAAAGATAAAATCCAAGTCTGTATACCCTTGGACTTGGAGATCTCCATTACCAAAAACCAACAACATATCCTTAGTTCTTCTCAAGTACTAAAGGATACATTTCATAGAAGTCCAGTGTTCTTCATCTGGATTTGATTGATATCTGCTCATGACACTCACAGCATGGGCTATATTAGGTCGTGCACATAACATGGCATACATGAGGCTCCCTATTGCTGAAGCATAAGGGATCTTGCTCATGCGTTCCATCTCTTCTGGTGTGCTAGGGCATATCTTATTGGAGAGATGAATGCCATGTTTGAAGGATACCAAATCCCTCTTGGATTTTTCCATGCTAAACCTTTTTAGCAATTCCTCTATGTACATCTTCTGTGAAAGACCTAGCATCCTATTCGATCTATCTCTATAGACCTTAATTTCTAAAATGAAGGATGTGTCTCCTAGGTCTTTCATGAAGAATTCTTTTGATAACCATATTTTAACTATGGTCAACATGAAAATATCATTCCCAATAATGAGGATATCATCCACGTACAGTACGAGGAAGACAATAGCGCTCCCACTAACCTTTTTGAAAATACATGGTTCCTCCTCATTTTTGATGAAATCAAATAATTTAATCACATCATTAAAATGAGTATTCCAGCTCTGAGATGCTTGTTTAAGTCCATATATGGACCTTTGCAGCTTGCATACTTTGTGATCAGCATCACTGGATGTGAAATCTAGCAGCTGTTCCGTATAGATATCTTTCTCAAGGTATCCATTTAAGAATATCATTTTCACGTCCATTTGCCATATTTCATAATCAAAATAGGTTGCAATAGCAAGCAATGTGCGGATGAACTTTAGCATAGCTACTGGCAAAAAGGTATCCTGATAGTCAATACCTTCGTGCTAACTATACCCTTTTACCACTAATCTAGCTTTGAATGTCTCCACATTCCCATCTGCACCAATCTTTCTCTTGTAGATCCATTTACACCCAATAGGTACTATACTTTCTGGTGGATCTACCAAGGTCCAAACTTGGTTTGAGTGTATTGAGTCAACTTCTGACTTCATTGCCTCTAACCATTTTTCATAGTTGATATCTGATATCGTCTCGTCATAGGTTTTGGGATCATCATCATGACCCCCATTACCTATGAGGAACATTTCCTCTACTTTCTCTGAAATAGTACCTAAATACCTCTCAGGGGGATGGAAGACCCTTTTCGATCTACGAGGTGGAGGAGGTAGTGATTGTATTGGCTCAACCTGATTTAGTTCCATGGGGTTCTTAGCTCATTGCTCTTGTGAGACTTTCTCCTCGAGCTTGATCTACTTTTCAATGCTGCTATCTTGAATAAACTATTTCTCAAAAAAGATGGCATGTCAATTCATAATCACATTATGGTCTTCTGGAATGCAGAAATAATATCCTAATGACTCTTTAGGATATCCTATAA
>QRFJ01005744.1:0-36242 GCA_006176705.1 Cocos nucifera
GCTGAACCGAGAGGGTCATTTTCAGTTTTGATGGGTTGCCACCATATGCTGCTAGGTATCATTGGTGGATTTTAGAAGCAATTAGAATGATTTAGATGATCGATCATTCTAAGTTGTCTAAATCGAAAGAGTTCTGATCCATCGAAAGGAGTTTCGATGATGTCAATGATGGAGATCATGACATATCCCATTACCATATAAAACTGAACCTAATTGGGTCACACAAACAAGAGTTTAGATCTAGATATCATCAATTGGACTAACCCAGTTCACTTGATTTGAATAAGATTCAATTAGATTCAAGAAAATCGTGCTAGCATACGATTGAGTCTAACGTTCTCCTTTTTCTATCTTAAAAGTTGTCTCGACTGAGTCAAATAAGTTTGTGCTCACTTAGATATCTTTACTTGATCTGTCTGGAGCTTGTCCAAGTCCGAAAAGGGTTGTCTTAATTTATGAGATAAATTTGAGACAATACCTGCCATTTTTCGTCACCTGCTAATTTTTGTACTTTGACTTGGTCAAATATTGACCTTAGACATCTAGCCATGTGTCATGCACTTATTGGACAGCAGATAGGGGCTTGTCCTCTCTCTGAAAATTGGAAAGAAGGGGGCGCATGCCTAGGATGGCGTGTGCCATGGATAGGGACGTTGGAGTCCCATACGGATGGGACTCCAGGTTGCTTCTTGGTTTCTACTTAGGTGGCCCTTGGGTATCTACTTTGATCAGTCTTAGGCACCATCTAAGAATAAACCTGTGGGTCTCTCATCTGATTAGATCAGGTGATGTCATCCCATCAATCAGATTTAGATCTGATTGCATGAAGCAACATGATTGGCTAGGGTGAAGCAGCACTGCATGGCGCAGCAGAGTCTATAAAAAGACCCTGTCTGCGCCCACTTTTGAGAACTCCTCTTCTAAGCCACGCTCCAAGGCTGCCGCCCCTCTTCCTTCTCCATGCCACCATTTGGCCCTCTCTCTCGTCTCCACGCCCAAGGAAGTTGGACCTTTAGATTAGTGCGAGTCAGGCAAGGAAAGGCTAACGAAAAAGGAAGAAGGCAGCACTGCTGCAGAGACGACGGGCGATCTTCAGAAGAAGTTTTAAAGATCCTCCAAATTAGATCCAGATCTGATTTTTGGATAAAAGAAAGAGAAGGAGAAGATCTCCAGATCCAGCCCGAGTGAATACCGGTAGAGGCCAAGCGCTTACGTGGCTAGATCCAGAACCTCAAAGCTTCCACAGGATCATCAACGGGTAATCAGATTACCTACGATCAAGGTAAAATTAATTCAGAATTAATTTAGTTTTATTTTTTTAATTATCAGATTATAAATCAGATCTGAAAAGTGTCAGATCTGATCTGGATCTGAGAGAAAAATTTTTGAAATATGGCTCTCGATCCAATCCGATTTGAACGAATCTGATCCAAAAAATCAGAATTTCTCCTTCAACTCACTATCAATATTCGTATTTATAAGCAAGCCGGGTATATTGGCATGTTCAGGTCCATTTTCTCAATTCCATATCCAGCTGAGCCTCGGTTTGGTTTTGGTTATTTAAGTTCAACCAGAGTATGGAATCATGAATTGCTTGTCGGTTGTATGTTTGACCGACCAAATTGATGAAAACATTTTGGTCAAGAAGAGCTCGAATCCTCTCCAATTATGATCGAACAGGGTGACCAAGTTAGGTTTCTGTTCAGTTCGGGTTTCTGCGGGGATGCACCTAGTAGATGAACCATCTGATTTCACTAGGACGAAGCTGATTCTATAAGACCTTTTGTAAAGCAGTGAACCACAAAATACACCCCTGAAATTACAGGTCTCACTCAACATATCAATCGCTTGCATGCAGGCGTGTTAGAAGCGCTTTTAAACCCAAGACCGGACAGAAATGTGAATGAAGAAGATCCAAGCTTTCATTTCAGATTTCATGCCGGCTTTCACAGAGGAACCAATCCTTTTTGGTATTTTACCACGCCAACTTGCCTCGCGACTCCATTGCTCCGAACCGCTTCTGTTAGAGTAACTTCCAGTCAATCACTGCTTTATTTATTCTAAGCCCTTGTTTCTCCATTATGAAAGGAGTTCTACAATACTTGGATTCATCTCTTTCTTCTTCCACTTATCTCTTGGATAATATAATCAAATTATAAATCCAATTCACCATGTCGACTCAGATATCATTTGCATTTGAGAACCTATCTCTTGGAGTATCACAAATGATTCTTTCCAAATTAGTAAAATGGCCAGCCAAAAGCCCTATCACTTAATGAGAGCCTCAACCAGCTTCTGTAGGGCACGTTTGAAGCATTTGAGAGCCTAACAACTGGGACGAGCCAACTCCCATGACCCATTCGGATGCAAAATTAGTATGGCAGCCTTGCCTTGCAACCCAAATCACCCACTTTCAGCATGTCCTCGAGAGGTCTTGAACATGGACCTGCCTCCAAAGCAAGAACGACTGCCCAGCTGCTTTACTTTTGGAAGGTTTAAACCACTCGGTCATGTCTGAATTGGTTATACAACCTGTTTCAGCATAATAGATGGTTTAACCTGCCAGAGATGGACCGGTAAATCTCACACCATTGAGACTTCAATTAATATATCAAGACCTGCAACCAGAGAGCATAGAAAGCATCTAATGATGAAGAAATCGCCATACACATTAGGAACACGACACCACATTCCCTGTAATTTTTGTAGACAAATGCTCTAATTCAAATATTTTTTTTTCAGGTAGCTTAAATATTTATCACAAATCTTCAATATCATACCAGATTCCACACCGCTTACCTATATTACATAAGCCATGCATCAAACTGTCAGTATTTCTCTGCAGATCAGATCAAATTCTTTTCCATCTATTTTAGGAGCGGCAAAAATTGATCTGACCCATCAATCCGACCCGCATTCGATCCATCTTAAATAGATTTGGATTTGAATTAAACATATTTAGGACGTAAATAGATCGATCCATTTAACCTGTTTAATAAATGAATCAAATTCAGATTTCAAATGGCTGACCCATTTAATATTTAGATCGAGTATTTAATCCATTTAACATGTTTAACTCGTTTAAAACTTGTTTAAAACTTATTTAACCTATTTCTGACCTATTTAATCCACTTAACCCGTTTAATAAATGAGTTAAATGGATTAGATCGGATTACCTGTTTAATAAAAAAATTAAGTTCAAATTTTAATTCTTTGACCCATTTGATAAATAGATCGGATTTGGATTGACAATTTTCTGACCGATCCGTATTGATCCGATCCGATCCAACCCAATTGCCACCCCTAATCTGTTTCCTCCTCAAACCACTAGAAGATAAATATGTCACTTCACATGCTGAATTATGCAATTCTTATCGATAAACATTTAGTAGATCATCACTGAGAAAACTTTAATAACCACAGAAATGCTAAACTCATTAAATAGAGAGTGAGAGATCGACAAGCCACATTTCTTCTAGTCACTAATGCTGGGATTGGGACTCACAAACCTGAAAATGGAACACTGCCAGACAAGGACACCACACAACTGGTAGACACTTCAATCTAGAGCTATCTTATGCACAAGATAAAGAAATTATTAACTGATAATAAAACATCAGTAATGTCAACCCTGGATCATTGACATTATGTAACCTTATTAAGACATGCATATCTAGACGATAACCGTCCGAGGCTTCACTCCAATCTTCTTCCAAGAAACATTGGGCATTATTTGTGCTGTATCAACACGGTCCTTAAACTTGATGGCAAAGTTGAGCAATGAATCCAAAAGTGAATCGGAAAGCAAGTGTGGTCTGAGGCCCAACTCAATTAGTTTGGTGTGTTTGGCATTGTAGTAGTGCTCTTCTGCTTCTACCCGTGGGTTTGGCACAGAGATGGTTTGCACGTCCAATCCAAGCTTCTTGCCAGCCTTGGTGACCAGGCCAGCAAGGTTGTTGACCGAGAACTGCTCCGTGAACTGGTTAAATACCCGAAACTCACCTGGCTTGGCTGGATTAGCAATGGCCAGCTCAACGCACTGCACTGTGTCCCTGATGTCTAGGTATCCTCGTGTCTGCAAAGAGAAAAATAATCGAGAATGATGATTTAATGCTAACCGCATAACAAGATGGGGATAGGTTTGATAAAAATGATTTTTTAAAAACATAATGGAAACAAGTCATGTTTTGTGGAAATCTTTAAACCTAACAGCATATTTTTGGACTGCTTGTACAGCAACCATATATTATTTACATTTTAATTTATACGCTAGTGACACATACATGTCTCTTTGTGTGGGTGACACGAGACACTGACAAGGCCAAACAAATTAATAAAAGCAATTAACTTATGAATGACAGTTAGAAACCCAATTAAGACAAAATAGCTACTTGAATTGATTCTACTCTGGATCATGAATCAAGGTTATTCTGATTCAAAATACTAGGAAATATATTTGGTCATACTGCACTCTTGCATGCAGCATGGTATTGGTATGATGATGGTGGTAAGCGACCGTAGTATGGTTTTGCAAGATCTTACCTGACCACCTTTGCCATATACTGTAAGTGGGTGTCCGACAGCAGCCTGAACACAAAACCTATTTAGAGCTGTCCCAAACACCCCATCATAATCAAATCTGTTACAGAGCTCTTCATGCATCTCAGTTTCGTCCGTCCTGACACCATAAACCACCCCTTGGTTTAAATCTGTGGCTCTTATTCCCCAAGCCTTGCATGTAAATGCAATGTTATGCGAATCATGCACCTTGCTCAGATGGTAAAAAGAGCTAGCTTGCTTTGGATAAGGCAATGTATCGGTTCTTCCATTGTGGGTGATTGTTATGTATCCCTCCTCTATATCAATATTTGGAGTTCCATATTCACCCATCGTCCCAAGCTTCACTAAGTGACACTCTTCTCCAAATTCCTTGATGGCAAAAAGAACATTGAGAGTTCCAATCACATTGTTATGCTGCGTGAATACAGCTCTTGACCGATCGATCATAGAGTAAGGTGCAGATCTCTGCTCACCAAAGTGGACTACAGAATCAGGCTCAAAAGATTGAAAGACTTCAGAGAGAAATTCAAAGTCACATATATCACCAATATAAAGTTGAATTGTTTTTCCAGAGATAGATTTCCATCGACGTAGACGATTTTGGATAGAAGATATTGGGGTAAGGGAGTCAATGCCAAGCTGCTGATCAAACAGGCGGCGGACAAGACTATCAACTATGGCCACATCATACCCTTTATTTGAAAGGTGAAGGGCAGTGGCCCATCCACAATAGCCATCACCACCAATGACCATCACCTTTTTGGACTTGGGGGATGACTCATTCGGAATTTGATGAGATGCAGCTGAGGATTTACTTTCAGTTTCTTGGCTTATTCGGGTAGCCATAGCAGACCTAACATATTGATTTTCTTGTCTCTTTCTGTGTGACTTGACCACCATACGTGGAGATCTATCAGCCCAAAATGGAACAGAAGTATGCGCAATGGCTGAACACTGATTCAGTGGTTTGAAGAACATTTTAGTGGCTGCAGAGGGAATTAAGGTAAAATGAGTTGAGAGCAACTGTGCCATTGTGATGTCTTGTCTTCCCTTGCCAGTCTAGAGTAGGTATTTAGCTGCAAAATCTGCAAACACAAGTTGGGTGTCAGAAAAAGAAATTAATAATATATACAATAATATAACAATGTATAACATATGACAATATATCATTTAACAACTCCAAATATCATTGCCAACAACACTAGTACCTTACACTTGATAACTCAAAACACCTTTACAGAATTATAGTTGATCCTCAATGTAAGGAAAAGCTTTAAACATGGCTGAAATCTGAAACCTATTTAAACTGGCATTCTCTGAGATTTTGGTGGGTGTTAGCATATTTTTACTTACTAGTGCAGGATTAGTTTCAACAAAATCATATGCACAAGCATGAACATAACTGATACTCCTCATCTAAATTACAACCTCACAATTGGGTCTTATCCAAGATTTAATCCACCAAAATAGGAAGCTGCCATCCACAATTTTAAGAGATGGAGGTGTCCTAGTTTCTCCATAGAAGTGTACGCCTTGTTGTGTCGCCCCATCCTCGAAGCCATCCTAATCTAGCTTCATGGTAGCCACCCTTTATTTCTCTCCCCTTCTTTCCTTTCTTTCCTCTTCTCTTTCTTTGTTTGTTTCTTTACTTCTTTCTTTCCCTTCTTCCTTATTTCCTTCATTTGTTTCTTTTACTTCTACCTTCCTTCCTTTGCTTTTCTTCCTTTGTTTTCCCCTTGTTCCTTCTTTGCTACCTTCATTTCCTTACTTTCTTCTCCCTGCCTTTATTTTTTTTCTTCTTCTTCTTTCTTTCTTGTCTTCCCTCTTTACTTTTTTTTTCTTCTTCCTTTCTTTCTTTTCCTTTTCTGTCTTTCACCCCTTTTTCTTCTTTTACTTCTTTCCTTTCTTTCTTTCCTCTATCTTTGTCCTTCCCACATGGATGGGTTTGGGTATCCCTCCCATGTCCCAATCACATTTATCATATGAACAGGAGGGGATGGCTGGAATGTGCCCCATCCCACCAAGACTTAAAGCCTTGGTGCCTTCAACTTGTTACTAATTACCTCTCACGAGCTGATAATAGACAGCATCAGGAATGTTGGAATTTTTGTTTCAAATGGTGCTTGAAGTATCTACTCCAAACCATGGACTGAACAGAAATTTTATTTCAAATTGTGCTTCGGAAGTGCTATTCTAAATCCAGATGGTGCTATTGTTGCATGATAAAAATCAAATGAAAATATTTTCAGCTGAATTCATCTCCTAGCCAAATAGGAGCCTAGGCACTCATCTAGCCACTACAAGTAATAAATGGAGAGATCAGGTCCAATGCTCAAAGATCCAAACAGCTGTCAGATTGGGGTCCAGATTGAAACCCATCTTAGAAAAAGAATTGGAAAGTTAAATCACAATTGTTTGTACATATAACGATGCCATCCGATTTCCATTGATTATATTATCAATGTAATGAACTAACCATCAAGCATTATATTAGTTGAATAGGAACGCTAACAATTTTGAGAATATATATACCATCTACAGAATAGTTTTACATCGTTCCCATTCTACTTTCCTCCCTTTCACTTGAACAGTAACTCCAATCTGAGCCAGCCATAGTGGAGTCCCTCTTCATACTCACATTAGGGTCCATATTAACAGATGCTCAGAAGATGCCTACCTTAGCACATATCCTGGGATCAATCTTGAATTTTCTTCGTGCTCTGATTTTCCTAAATCGAAAATTGGCACCAGTAAACTTACGTACTGAACCAAACTCACTTTGTGTGTAGGAAATTTCTGGGGTCAATAATGTACCCAAAATCATAGCAGGAAAAGAATAGATTAAGCAGACCCATTACCCATTCTAGCACATGATACATTCTTACTTGCAAAAATATAAGAGCCCACTTTATCATGTCATAACCTCTGCTATCAAAACAACTGTTCAGGTCTATACAAAGAGAAGGCCAACTATTATCAAGAGTTTGTAAGTACTGTATTTGAAAACAAGAATAGAAAGAAAGAAACGAGGAAACAGGCAACAAAATTTGACCTTGTTTCTCTAACCTCTGTAAATCAGAAAAAAAAAAAAAAAAAAAAGCAAGTAGGAGAGCAAAGAGCTAACCTTTCTTCCTCAGGAGAAGCCGCTCGACTCCGATGTCCGCCAAGGTTTCGATTCAGATCATCGAAAGGAAAGTCTGAAGAAAGTGTACAAATGTGAGCAAACTAAAGGAACGAGGGCGAGAATCAAGCGTCTAGAGGGGAACAAAAGAGGGCTTTTTGAGATGAGAGAAGAGAAGTCGGTAGGGTTTATTAAATGAAATCGGATATTCTCCAATGGATACTCTTATCCGACAGGATCTTTCGTCCCAAACCAAAGATTACATTACGAATGACTAAAATGCCATCAGTGACCGTCTTATTTATCAATCTACCTTTGCGGACACCTATGTTTTCACTTATCATCTGTCCAGAACGTACATCATCCGGGAGCAGGCAGAAACTAACGACCGCTCCAACTCGGCTCGATTAGGATGGCAACAGATAAAGCCGAACGTGTTCAAACCATCATCATGAGAATTATTAGGGGTAAAATCATCCTAATTAAAATACACTGATTTAAAACTAGCCACTTATCCTCCATCAGCTATCAACTCTTCATGAGCTGCTCTTGATAATAACCGGTCTCCTAACAATTGATCTCACTCCAGCCGCTGACCTCAACTCGGTCATCAATTTCTTATCAATCATCAAAGCTTCTTCAATTATCGATCCCATCAATTGCCAGTCTTGCCATCGATATTCGATCTCAATCATAAATTGATACAGACTCTAATCCCAGCCACTAACTGATACAAGATTATGATCCGACCTGATCCGATCTTGATGCTAGCCTATCCAAAATACTTAAACTGATCTTATCCGATATAATGGAAAAAATTGACCCTAAGCATCCACGTGGATCTTCAAATTTCATGATCATCGAGAACCACTGATGACGATCAAATAAGGAAGGAGATAACAAATATATCTCACCAAATAAGACTGAAGATAATGGGTGTATCACACCCAATGAGGCAAGACAAACTATATTTTCAACGGTATTCTGATGAGACAAGATATAATAAATATATCTCTCTAAATAAATGGACATATCTCATTGAATAAGTCAAGACTAACCATTTGATTCTCCTTCATTCTCACAGCTCTTCAGCTTCCACCTATAAATAAAGGTCCATAGGTGGCCTCCAAGATATGAAAAAACTCTCTTCCAAAATGCTCACTTCTTCCCACCTGTTTTCCATTTCTGACTTGAGCATCAGAAGATTTCTACTGGAGCTAACTCCGGCCCGAAAACTTATTTTGTAGGTTTAACTATCGCCATCCTGTCGTCGCTAACCTGCTGTTGTTGATCATTTCTAACCAACCCGATCCAAAATAGAGTTTTGCAACAACAAAATATATAATTTTATAAAAATTTATAATATATATATATAGTGTTCGAATAGCAGGTACTCGAAAGGCAATTCTAATGTATATATAATTTTATAATATATATAAAAATTTATAATTTTATAAAAATTTATAATATATATAATTTTATAAATTATATATAATTTATAATTTATAATTTTATAATTTTATAAAAATTATAAAATATGTAATTTTATAAAAACATCAATTTCTTATCAGTCATCAAAGCTTCTTCAGTTATCGATCCCATCAATTGCCGATCTTGCCATCGATATTCGATCTCAGCCATAAACTGATACGAGACTTTAATCTCAGCCACTAACTGATACAAGACTATAATCTGACCTAATCCGATCTTGATGCTAGCCTATCCAAGATACTTAAACTAATCTTATCCGGTATAATGAAAAAAATTGACCCTCAGCATCCACGTGGATCTTCAAATCTCATGATCATCGAGAACCACTGATGACGATCAAATAAAAAAGGAGATAACAAATATATCTCAACAAATAAGACTGAAGATAATTGATGTATCACATCCAATGAGGCAAGACTAACCATATTTCCAACAGCATTCCTGATGAGATAAGATATCATAAATATATCTCTCTAAATAAAGTAGAAGACAATGGACGTATCTCACCAAATAAGTCAAAACTAATCATTTGATTCTCCTTCATTCTCATAACTCTTCAGCTTCTGTCTATAAATAAAGGTCCATAGGCGACCCCTAAGATATAAAAAAACTCTCTTCCAAAATGCTCACTCCTTTCCACCTGTTCTCCATTTCTGACTTGAGCGTCAGAAGGTTTCTACTAGAGCTAACTCCAGCCCAAAAACTTATTTTGTAGGTTTAACTGTCGCCATCCTGTCGTCGCTGACCTGCTATTGTTGATCATTTCTAGCCAACCCGATCCAAAATAGATTTTTGCAGTAATAAAATATATAATTTTATAAAAATTTATAATATATATTGTTGGTGCAGAATCTGATCGTTATCAGATCCAGCTGGAGTGGAGGTAGATGAGGTCGCCGTTGGAAACTATAAAATAAAGTCCCATCTAGAGCCGATAGGGGTGGCTCCGACAAGACCCTCCGACGATCAAGTCAGCTCTTCTGACCAACAGATATGGAGTGCTCTGAAATGAGTTCGACAGAGTTTAGAAAAAGAGAGGAGAGCTTCGAGCTTAGAGTTAGCGTATCTAGAGGGTCCTTTTTATAGACGGAGCTTGATGGTGATAGCTGCAGCCGCCTGATAGTGGGCCGCTCGAGGTCTGACAGGATCAGTCATGGAGGAAGGCGCCATCTGCAGCGCTGCCTGTCATAGATTGATGGTGATAGTCATCACCGTCTGGTAGCGGATCGCTATCGTCTATAGCAGACTGATGGCGATCGTTCGTCAAAATTTAATGGTCGTAGCGGACGTTGGTTGGTGGACTTCGGTATATAACGATTTCAAAGGAGTTCGAACTCCTGAAGAAGAAGCTCGGAAGGAGTTCGACTCCCGTAGGCGTCTGGCTGGAGGAGTGCGGCTAAAGCTCGATCGCTAGAGAGTTCGAAAGGAGCTCGACCGTTGAGGAGTCTGGTCGGCCGAAGGGGATGTCTGGGAGGAGTCCGGCTCCTGAAGAAGTCTGATCGAAGGAAAAGCTTGAAGGGAGTTCAGCTCCCACAGGCATCTGATCGAAAGAGCGTGGAGGGAGTTCAGCTCTCGCGGGAGTCCGACTGAAGCTCGGCTGCTGAGGAGTTTAGTTGGATGAAGGAGTTTGGCTAAGACCCGTCTGCTGAAGCTCTTTCATGGCTATCGGTTGCATTAAGCTGAGCATCGAACTGGACTTCAGTAGGAGTGGAGTTTATCCCTAATAATAGTTCCCCCCCACTTCCGAGTTCGAAACTCGAAGGAAGGGAATGCAGAAAAGACGACTGCCGAAGTCCTCTTTTGGGCTCCATGCTAGTTCAGGTTAAAGCTCGGGGGAGAGATCTCATCTCCAGCCAAAGTTGATGCGGTCGCTCGGGAGAGATCTCATCTTCAGTCGAGGTTAGCTCAGTCGCTCGGGAGAGATCTTATCTCTAGCCAAGATTGCCTCGGAGAAGATCTTATCTCCTATAGTCGAGGTTGACCCGGACGCTCAAGGGAGATCTCATCTCCTACAGTCGAGGTTGCCTCGGGGGAGATCTTATCTCCTGCAGCCGAGGTTGATGTGGACGCTCGAGGGAGATCTTATCTCCTATAGCCAAGGTTGATGCAGGCGCTCGGGAAGATCTTATCTCCTGCAGCCGAGGTCGGCCCGGACCCTTAGGGAAGATCTTATCTCCTGCGGTCGAGGTTGCCTCGAGAAAGATCTTATCTCCTACGGTCGACATTAATGCTGGCGCTCGAGGGAGATCTTATCTTCTGCTGTCGAGGTTGGCCCAAACCCTCAGGGGAGATCTTATCTCCTACGGTCGAGATTGCCTCGGAGGAGATCTTATCTCCTACGGTCGAAGTTGATGCAGACACTCGGGGGAGATCTTATGTCCTGCAGCCGAGGTTGCCTTGGGGGAGATCTTATGTCCTGCAGCCGAGATTGCCTCGGGGGAGATTTATCTTCTGCAGCCAAGGTTGGCCTAGACCCTCAGGGGAGATCTTATCTCCTACGGCCGAGGTTTGCCTCAGAGGAGATCTTATCTCCTACGGTCGAGATTGATGCGGGCACTTGGGGGAGAAATTATCTCCTATGGTCGAGGTCGGCCCAGATCCTCAGGAGAGATCTTATCTCTTGCGGCCAAGGTTGCCTCATGGGAGATCTTATCTCCTACGGTCGAGGTTGACCCGGACCCTCAGGGGAGATCTTGTCTTCTGCAATCGAGGTTGTTGCGGGCACTCGGAGAAGATCTTATCTCCTACAGCCGAGATCATTGCGGTCGCTCGGGAGAGATCTTATCTTTAGCTGAGATTGGCTCGAGCGCTCGAGAGAGATCTTATCTCTAGTTGAGATTGTCGCGATCACTCGGAGAGATCTTTATCTCTAGTCGAAGTTGGCTCGGACGCTCGGAAGAGATCTTATCTCTAGCCAAGGTTGTCCGATCGTTCAGAAGAAATCTTATCTCTAGCCGAGGTTAGCTCGAGAGAGATCTTATCTCCTACAGTCAAGGTTGATGCGGGCGCTCGGGAGAGATCTTATCTCCTATAGTCGAGGTTGTCTTGGAAGAGATTTTATCTCCTACAGCCGAGGTTGATGCGGGGCTCGAAGGAGATTTATCTCCTACAGCCGAGGTTGCCTCGAGGGAGATCTTATCTCCTGCAGCCAAGGTTGATGCAGATGTGCGAGGGAGATCTTATCTCCTACAGCCGAGGCTGCCTCGGAGGAAATCTTATCTCCTATAGCCAAGGTTGATCCGGATGCTTGGGAGAGATCTCATCTCCTACAGCCGAGGTTGCCTCGAAGGAGATCTTATCTCCTGCAGTCGAGGTTGATGCGGATACTCGGGAGAGATCTTATCTCCTGCATCCGAGGTCATTACGGTCGCTCGGAAGAGATCTTATCTCTAGCCGAGGTTGGCTCGATCGCTCGGGAGAGATCTTATCTCTGGCCGAGGTTATCATAGCCGCTCGGAAAGAGATCTTATCTCTGGCTGAGGTTGGCTCGGACGCTCGAAAAAGATCTTATCTCTAGCCGAGGTTGTCCCGATCACTCGAGAGAGATCTTATCTCTAGACGAGGTTGGCTCGGTCGCTTGGAAGAGATCTTATCTTTGGTTGAGATTATTGCGGTCGCTCGAAAGAGATCTTATCTCTAGGCCGAGGTTGGCTCGGGTGTTCGGAAGAGATCTTATCTCTAGCCGAGGTTGTCTCGATCGCTCGAAAGAGATCTTATCTCTAGCCAAGATTATCTCGATCGCTCGAAAGAGATCTTATCTCTAGCCGAGATTGTCGCGGTCACTTGGGAGAGATCTTATCTCTAGCCGAGATTGGCTTGGGCGCTTGGGAGAGATCTTATCTCTAGTCGAGGTTGTCTCGGTCACTCGAGAGATATCTTATCTCTAGTCGAGGTTGGCTCGGACGCTCGGGAGAGATCTTATCTCTAGTCGAGATTTCCCGATCACTCAGGAGAGATCTTATCTCTAGCCGAGGTGTCATGGTTGCTTGAAAGAGATCTTATCTCTAGCCAAGGTTGTCGCGGTCGCTCGGAAGAGATCTTATCTCTGATCGAGGTTGTCACGGTCGCTCGAAAGAGATCTTATCTTTAGCCAAGATTGTCACGGTCGCTCGAAAGAAATCTTATCTCTGATTAAGATTGTCACGATCGCTTGGGAGAGATCTTATCTCTAGCCGAGATTAGCTTGGGGGAGATCTTATCTCCTACGGTCGAGGTTGATGCGGGCGCTCCGAGGAGATCTATCTCCTGTAGTCGAGGTTGCCTCTAGGGAGATCTTATCTCTTACAGCTGAGGTTGACCCGGATGCTCGAAAGAGATCTTATCTCCTACAGTCGACGTTAAAGGTCTTTGACCTGCTCGTGTTAGGATGAGGTTCTACTCCTGATCCTAACATGGCCACTATTGACTGCTTCTTTCTTGTCATCACGTAGTTTTTGCACCAGAAATAATACTATTGAAATGGAAGAACTTTACTGAAGGAAAGTTACTGACAGCACATCCTTGGATTTTCTATGCTTCAGGAGCGTGAGGGCGTTATTCCTTCAAGTTTCCTTGGACGGTAAGTCGTCTATCTCATGTTGGCCTTCTTAATTTGGAGCAAATTTCTCTTGGCTTTGATGCTGGGAGGTGGCCGATCCCCTTGTTGTTTCTGGCTACGGCAGCATCCTTGGCCGATATTCTCCTACTTCAGACCGGTGTCGAAGGAATTGATCCAGTCGTTCCTTTCTGATGAGCTCCTCGATTTCGTCTCAGAGCTGAATATATTTCTCAGTGTCGTGGCTGTGGTCGCGATGGTAAAGACAGTACTTGCTTCAATCATACTTGTTTGTAGGAGATCGTAATCCTTCTACTCTTGGTAGCTGGTTCTTAACTTCCGTGAGAATTTGAGTTCAAGGGGCATTGAGGGGGACGTAGTCATGGAACCTTCCAGGAGGAGAACTTCTTTGCACCATTCTGTTGGGGCTTCCTTGATGTGAGCTCGAGGAGTTCTGGCTCGCCTACGCCCGAGGGGAGTCCATGAGCGCGGCCGAACTTTGCTCAATCCTCCATCGACGGTGGATCTATTATACTCGTCTGTCCATCACTCTCTTAAGGTTTCTTCGTCCTTTAACTTGAAGGCTTCTTCCGCACAGGCATATCCCTCGCCCGAGCCAGCAGATCAGTGAAGTCCCTAGGATACTTCTTTTTCAGGAAGAATAGCAAGTTATTTTTCTGCAGGCCGCCCTTAAGTGCAGCCATCGCAACAGACTGGTCTAGGTCCCGGACCTCTAATGCCGTGGTGTTAAATCGGGTGACGTAAGCCTGGATGGATTTTCCCTACTTCTGCTTAACGTTCATCAGAGAATCCGAACTTCGTCATGGACGTCGGCTGCTAATGAAGTGAGCCATGAACTGGTGGCTTATCTGATCAAAAGAGAAGATCATACCCAGCTTCAACATCGAGTACCAATTTTTCGCTGCCCCTCTCAAGGTTGATGGGAAAGCTTGGTATAATATGTCGTCTGGTGCACTATGAAGTAGCATCATAGTCCAGAAGGCCTCTAGATAATCAATCGGATCAGAGGTTCCATCGTAGCTTTCAAGTTGAGGGAGCCTGAAGTTTGGCAGGGCAGACTCTTGCATAATTCGGAGGAAGAAAGGAGGATCGGTGTGGACGTCGGCATGATGAGCCGGGGCAACGTAACCGAGCTCTTCAATCCATCGGTCCATCTCCCAAAGTCTGTGATCGAGGGCGTCGTCTTGGTTGTAGATCTTGGGGGGCTTTCGGCTACAAATAGGAAAGGTCTCCCCTAGAGGAGAACCATGATCCGAACACGGATTCTTGATCCTCTATTTTTCTTTTCAAGGGGTGGTGGGTACGCCGGCCTGAGTACTCTTCCTTGGAGCCGATTTTCGACATTCGAATGGCGGATTTCCTGATGGAATCATCGTCGAAGGCTGCTGTATGGTCCGCATTGCCTCCGTGAGGCCACAGACCTATTGGACAAGTAGGTTGAACTGCTCCACATCTACCGTGGGTATAGGTGAAACCTGAGTTGCCGGGGCTGAAGTAAGAGCAGATGGATCTGGATGGGATCGAGCCACGGATGCCGTCGGTCGTCGGGTCGAAGCTCTCCTTGGGGGCATTTTCTCTTGAAAAAAAACTCTGGAGAGGAAGGAGGGAGATCTCCGAAGAGAAAAGAGAGAAATCATCGCCGAGCACTCTTTTAAGAATAAGGGGCCTCAAGAACACCTCAAGAATAGAGGCGGCCCTCCTTCTAGCGCCAAATCTGTTGGTGCAGAATCTGATCCTCGTCGGATCCAGCTGAAGTGGAGGTGGACGAGGTTGCCATCGGAACCTGCAAAATAAAGTCTCGTCCGGAGCTGGTTGGAGTGGCTCCGGTAGAACCTTCCGACGATCAAGTTAGCTCTTCTGGCCAACAGATATGGAGTGCTCTGAAATAAGTTCGGTAGAGTTTAGAGAAGGAAAGGAGAGCTTCGAGCTTAGAGTTAGCATATCTGAAGGATCTTTTTTATAGGTGGAGCTTGATGGTGACAGCTGCAGCCGCCTGATAGTGGGCCGCTCGAGGTCTGACGGAATCAGTCATGGAGGAAGGTGCCGTCTGTAGCGCTGCCTACCACAGATTGATGGTGACAGCCATCATCGTCTAGTAGCGGATCACTGTCGCCTGCAGCAGACTGATGGCGACCATTCATCGAGATTTAATGATTGAAGCTCTGAGAAAGTATGCGTTGGTTAGTGGACTTCGACATATATCGATTCCAAAAAAGTTTGGACTCCTGAAGGAGAAGCTCGGAAGGAGTTCGACTCCCATAGGCGTCTAACTGGAGGAGTACGGCTAAGGCTCGATTGCTGGAGAGTTCGAAAGAAGCTCGACCGCTGAGAAGTCCGATCGATTGAAGGAAATGTCTGGGAGGAGTCCGACTCCTGAAGAAGTCCGACCGAAGGAGAAGCTTGAAGGAAGTTCAGCTCCCGCAGGCGTCTGATCGAAAGAGCACGGAGAGAGTTCGGCTCTTGCGGGAGTCCAACTGAAGCTCGACTGCTGAGGAGTTCGATCGAATGAAGGAGTTTGGCTAAGATCCATCCGTTGAAGCTCTTCCATGGCTATTGGTTGTATTAGGCTGAGCATCGAATTGGACTTCGGCAAGAGCGGGGTTTATCCCTAACATATATATATATAGTATTCGAATAGCAGGTACTGGAGAGGCAATTCTAATGTATATATAATTTTATAATACATATAAAAATTTATAATTTTATAAAAATTTATAATATATATAAAATTTTATAATATATAATTTTATAAATTATATATAATTTATAATTTTATAATTTTATAAAAATTATAAAATATATAATTTTATAAAAACATCAATTTCTTATTAGTCATCAAAGTTTCTTCAATTATTGATCCCATCAATTGCCGATCTTGCCATCGATATTCGATCTCAGTCATAAACTGATACAAGACTCTAATCTCAGCCACTAACTGATACGAGACTATAATCTGACCTAATCCGATCTTGATGCTAGCTTATCCAAGATACTTAAACTGATCTTATCTGGTATAATGAAAAAATTTGACCCTCAGCATCCACGTGGATCTTCAAATCTCATGATCATCGAGAACCACTGATGACGATCAAATAAAAAAGGAGATAACAAATATATCTCAATAAATAAGACTGAAGATAATGGATGTATCACATCAAATGAGGCAAGACTAACCATATTTCCAATAGCATTCCTGATGAGATAAGATATCATAAATATATCTCTCTAAATAAAGAAGAAGATAATAGACGTATCTCACTAAATAAGTCAAGGCTAATCATTTGATTCTCCTTCATTCTCATAACTCTTTAGCTTCTGCCTATAAATAAAGGTCTATAGGCGACCCCCAAGATATGAAAGAACTCTCTTCCAAAATGCTCACTCATTCCTACCTGTTCTCCATTTTTGACTTGAGCATTAGAAGGTCTCTGCTAGAGCTAACTTCGATCCAGAAACTTATTTTATAGGTTCAACTATCACCATCCTATCATCTGACCAGCTGTTGTTGATCATTTCTAGCCAACCCAATCCAAAATAGATTTTTGTAGCAATAAAATATATAATTTTATAAAAATTTATAATATATATATAGTGTTCGAATAGCAGGTACTTGAGAGGCAATTCTAATGTATATATAATTTTATAATATATATAAAAATTTATAATTTTATAAAAAATTATAATATATATAAAATTTTATAATATATATAATTTTATAAATTATATATAATTTATAATTTTATAAAAATTATAAAATATATAATTTTATAAAAACATCAATTTCTTATCAGTCATCAAAGTTTCTTCAGTCATCAATCCCATCAATTGCCGATCTTGCCATCGATATTCGATCTCAGCCATAAACTGATACGAGACTCTAATCTCAGCCACTAACTGATACGAGACTATAATCCAACCTAATCCAATCTTGATGCTAGTCTATCCGAGATACTTAAACTAATCTTATCCAGTATAATGAAAAAATTTGACCCTCAGCATCCATGTGGATCTTCAAATCTCATGATCATTGAGAACCACTGATGATGATCAAATAAAAAAGGAGATAACAAATATATCTCAACAAATAAAACTGAAGATAATGGATGTATCACATCCAATGAGGCAAGACTAACCATATTTCCAATAGCATTCCTGATGAGATAAAATATCATAAATATATCTCTCTAAATAAAGTAGAAGACAATGGACATATCTCACCAAATAAGTCAAGACTAATCATTTGATTCTCCTTCATTCTCACAACTCTTCAGCTTCCGCCTATAAATAAAGGTCCATAGGCAACCCCAAAGATATGAAAAAACTCTCTTCCAAAATGCTCTCTTCTTCCCACCTATTCTTCATTTCTGACTTGAGCATAAGAAGGTCTCTGCTAGAGCTAACTCCGGTCCAGAAACTTATTTTGTAGGTTCAATTATCGCCATCCTATCATCGCTGACCTACTGTTGTTGACTACCTCTAGCCAACCTAACCCAAAATAGATTTTTGCAACAACAAAATATATAATTTTATAAAAAATTAGATAATATATATATATAGTGTTTGGGTAGCAGATACTTGAGAGGCAATTTTAAAATCCATCCCACACATAAATAGATTTTAATTTTAAATCTCAAAACCATCGCAAATCCTATAAGGTATCGCTAAATGGGATGAGCATCCCAAAAAATCCTCCCAACTACCATCTTTAGACTTGAACTTGAAAGGAGCTCCTTTGAATTCTATATATATATATATATATATATATATATAAAACAAGATAGTATGCATTGATGAATATGATATTTTAAAATTTATGTCTCAGATTAGATTATTAAATGACTAATTTACTAAATATGTATCATTTAGCTATATACCGTATATTATAAATTTTATTTTTAAAAATTATATTAATTTATTTAGAGGTATGTATTAACTTATTTGATAACTAAGTTGCTTGATATATATCACTCGAGTATGTACCGATGAAAAATATATTTTAAAAATAAAAAAAATATTATATATTTTATTTTTAATCATGAGGCTTACAATTCTATTAGCAGAAGTTTTTGATTTTTAGATTTCTTCTTTAAAATTGATATGGAAGGAACCATGGCAAAATAAAAAAACCCAGAGACCATGTATCTTTCTCCAGTGCTCGCCGATATGATTTTTGTTCCGAAAGACCAATGTTCCAATCTATCTTTGATAGTTGGGAATTGAAATCTAAACTTAAAGGACAGCCCCGGGTAAGGTGGTTCTCCTTGGACGACCTGGCTAGAAGAAAGACCAATATTCTTTTCATTGAATGATGAGTTAGTTCAACAACATGTCTTCCCACAAAAAGGCGATGCATAGAAATGATTGTTGGAGTTATTAAAATTGAGAGAAAAACTCGGCGACCACATAAACACCACCAAATTGAATGGTAGCCTAACAACAGTAGTAGTCACAACTAGACGTTGATGGTCTGGGCGGCCTGCCTAGCACTCTCAAGCCCAAGGTCGTATGTGCAAGCTTGGGCTAAGGTTTTAGGCTTGGTGGGCTGGGCCATGATTAGATAATAATCCCATTTATTAGATTCGTACAACTCAAACTTGGGGATTGAAGCCTAGACCAAGCCCTACTTAGATGGAAATAATTTTAGCCCTAGTATTTTATGATTTAAGCCTAGGTTTTGTTGATCTAGAATCTTAGAGTAGCTTATTTTAGATTGAAATTGTTGTTGGCGATATTAGTTATTCATATGTAGCAATTTTTTTTTTAAAGCACTCATAAATACTTTTAGTATTAAAAAAAAATTTAAAAAATGGTGAAGAAGTCCATGCTTGGTCTAAAACCTATAGCCCAAATAAAGGTTAGACTTAGGCCTGAAATTATGTTAACCTTTGGGCAAAATCCTGCTCGAGCCTAGCCTAGACTAGCCTATGAAGAAGTCTAGTCACAACCAATTGAGGCAGATGGAATGAAGAACTTTCTCCTAGCCTGATTATGTAATTCAAAGTATTAAACCTTGAAATGACGAAGTTCTTCATGGTTGACATTGAAATGAATTGAATTGAAAAACTAAGTGTGCCCAAAAAACTATAAAAACACAAAACTTTAATTATAAACATGTTTTAAATTGGTTTGTTCTAGCGTTCTAAATTAAGTATTAATCTGACCATCACTTCATAAAATCTCAAAGATGAGAGTAGATGTTTGTCCCATCAAGTGCTCTAGAATTTATGTGATCACAAATTTGTCCCTTGATTTTAACCTTAGGTTAGGAATATGATACAAATAAATTAAGCATGATTCTTTTAAATTCTCTAATAACATAGAGTTTGTTATCAAGTAGGTTCAAGACTTCTAATAGACTCCAAAATTTATTCTTAATTAGCCTTTTAGACTAAAGAACCTCAATTTAGGAGACTCAAGTGAATGGTGAAAATAGACTAATATCTATATAATATAATATAAAAATTGGTCTTTTCAGCAAGGATTGTATATAATATTTTCAAGTGTATCTAGCAGATATTGTCAAGTATGCATGGTGAAAGTCTGCCACCTTTTCAATAAAAAGTTCTGAAAACAAAGTCATCATCTATTAATCTTTTTCTAGAAAACTCTACATGTGACTGTTTCAGGAAAATTAAGAAACTCCCGGTACCTTCACGTTCTATACTACATAGGTTAAAGGGATATAAATCCATTTAGAGTAATAAATTAAACTTTAATTAAAAGACTTCTAAAAATTTTTAAAAGTCTGCCATCTATTTAGGAAAAAAATCCCTTGAGATAAAACCACTTATTAATCTTCTCTTAGAACAATCCATTGGTGAGTATTTTGGAAAAATTAATAAGCTCCAAACACCCTCATCTTCTGTGCCACAGATTGAAGAAATAAATAGAATTTTAAATGGAAGTTCTAAAAGTCTATATGATATAATATAAAAATTGATCTTCTCACTAGGACTGTATTTGGAATTGCCACGTGTACATCATAGGCTATCATCTATTCAACAAAAAGTGCCACATGTCAATGGGTTAAAAAACTAATAAGAAGATCCAACCTCTTTATTTCCTTTAATTTTTCTTTTTATCTTCCAAGGAACTTAGACTGCCTGTTCTTTTGGTAAAATAAATAGACTCTTGATATTGATGATAAAAAGAATGTTTAAGAATTATAAATAGACTCTTGGGAAAGGTTCTACCTCTTCAAAATTTATGGAGCCAGCAACTACTATAATATGTAAATATCCATACATATATCCTATTTGCGAATTTTTCTCTCTTCATGACTATATAGCATGTAACAAATTAGAATTAGCTAATGATATGTGCAACATCTAACAAATCATGAAAATGTTGTTACACTACTTATTGTCTGCAATAAAAAAGCCATTCTTTGGTAATGTAATCAAAACTTACCAACGTTTACGAGCTCAGGGTATATATGTCAAACCCCATGCAACGCACGGGTCTATAGCTTATATTCAAGAACAAATAAATACGTCAAAAAGACATTTCTATATATGTTAAATTTCAATGAACATCATATGCATCATGATACAGAGGTCATGTTATTTTAATTTACCCAATTTGATAACCTAGAGATCATATTAGTTTTGATATGTCAAGTAGTTTTGTACTAATCTAGTTTAATGATGTAGAGGTTGAATCAATCTTGTAGTCCGATGACATAGTTCATATTATTTAAATTTGTCCAGTTTAACGACATGATGGTCACTTCACCTTGAGCTTTTAGATTAACAATAGTTCCTACTTTTAAAAGTTTGTTAGATATTGACGGCTGAAATTTTGTTTTAAATTTGAGGGATATTTTATTTAGAGTTGGAGTTACATATACTGGTGCTCCAATATAAAATAAGTTTCTTCTAAAAAATTTGATTGCTAAGCTCATGAAATCAATGTTTCATGAAGTAAATTTAAATATTATTTTATTTAATAGAGTGATGCTCTTTATAAGAATTTTCCTTTTGAGGACAAAATTTTACTTTAAAATGGGATTAAGTTTCTCATTGAATTTGAAGTGGTGCTTCATTATTGGACCAGTGCTTCTATATGAAAAACATCCAAAAGAATAGATTTTTCTTTTAAAATGAGACTAGAGTCTCATTAAAAGTTGGAGTTATTACATATATTGCTCCTATATAAATAAGAAATTTTCTTCGGAGTAAAACTTCTTTGAAGTGAGATTAAAGTCTCATAGTATTGAAGTATTACTTAATTAATGGAGCAGTGCTGTTATGTAAATAACATCCATTACCATGCGGTTTCCATAAAAATGAGGTTAAAGTTTCATCGAAGCACAAGTGATGGAGCAATGCTCCTATGTGAAAATCATCTATAAGAATGAGTTTTTTCTTTAAAAATAAGAAAAGAATCGTTTTAAATATTGAAGGAATTCTTTTATTTGAAATATGAAGTAATGATACATTTGCGGAGCAGGGTTCCTATATAAGAAAGTTTCATCTGTTTTATTATAAGACCAGAATGTCATTGGGCACTGAGGCAGTACTTCGTTCCCCTATGTTAGAAAAATCCATAAGAATGGATTTTTCTTATAACAAAGAGAACCGTGTCTCATTAGATATTGAAGCGATGCTTTACCGATGGAGTAATACTTTCACGTTGGAAACATTCATAGAAATGGACCTTTTCTTATAAAAATGAGACTCAAGTATTATTAAAACTGAGTAGTGCTTCATTGATGGAGTGATGCTCTTACATGAAATATCTTCACATAAGACATGAAGGCTTATAATTTGATTAAACTAGAGTTTCACTACAAACTAAGATAGTGCTTTATTCATATAGCTCGGTTTATATATATATATATATATATAGAGAGAGAGAGAGAGGGGGGGGGCGGGGTGGATAGACTGGGCTTCGGTTGATCGGATCCCAATCTATATCCGATCGGATCCTCGGTTGTTAGATCAGCACGCATATCCAAGATACTTCTAAAAGCAAACGGAGAACTTATCATGCCTGTTAGCTGATCTGGCATTGTTTAATAAAAAAATAAGAATACTTTAAATAGCTCATGGCATGGAGGCACCTTCATAGAAAGGCACGAAGGAGCCTTTATGAAGCCACCTTCTTCCAAGAATGAAGGCGCCTTTATGAAGCATGAAGGCATTTTCATGCTTCATGAAGGCACCTTCATGGAGGGTTCAAAGCATTTTTATGGAGGATTCAAGAAGGGTTCATCAAGGTACCTTCAACTATTTTATATTTATTCGAAGTCAGTTTATGTTTATTGTTTGGTATTTATGTTTATCCTAGTATGGTTTGTATTTATTTCAACAGAAGTTAGTATATATCATTTTTAGTTGGTATTTATTTTGGAAGAACTATGAGATCCCCAACTTGTGGATCCGAGTTTGTATTTATTCTATGGGATCTATGTTTATTTTAGTAGAGTTTTAGTTTATTATAGGTTGTTTATATTTATTCTGTGGGATTTGCATTTATTTTGGGATAGTTTGTATTTATTCAGCTTTGGATGACACAAAGATGCCTTCATACTTCATGAAGACAGTTTCATGGAGGGTTCATCATCAGTTTGTATTTATTTGAAATCAGTTTGTATTTATTATTTGGTATTTATGTTTATCCTAGGATGGATTGTATTTGTTTCAGTAAGAGTTAGTGTTTATTATTTTTAGTTGGTGCTTATCTTACGAGGATCCTGGAATTGGACCCCGAGTTTATGTTTATTTCATAAAATTTGTATTTATTTTAGTAAAATTTCTATTTATTATATATTATTTATATTTATTCTAAAATTTATATTTATTCTGAAATAGTTTGTATTTATCCAACTTTTGATTCATAAAGGACAGAGAGCAACTTCATCCAGGGGGAGAGAGAGATTTGAAGAGACGGAGGGTGTCGCATCAATGTGACATGCACTTTCTCTCAATCACACCTCTCTATTTTTTTTTTTTTAATACGTCAGATCAGCTAACAGTTAGAGAAGTCCCTATTTACTTTTAGAGGCATCTTGGAGATGTGCGCCAATCCAATAGCCGAAAATCCTATCGGATATGGATTAGGATCAGATCAATCGGAGCCTAGTATGTATGTATGTATGTATACACATACACTAGATTCTAGAAAGGAAAGTTGATAAAAAGATAAGAAAAAAAGGAGAACATTTCATATGAGTATGTGGAATAAAGATGAGAAGAGTGCACGAGAGGAGAGTTTCCAACTAATAAGGTCGCGATTGGTCTAGTCTTCTCCCTTAGATACTTCATTTGAATTTTATATAAAGTGCATCAGGTACTAGCCAAATCACACAAAACTATTCATCAGTATTTTTAAGCCATTTTGATTTTATAGAAACACTTTCCATGCCATTTGAACTTACGTAGGTGAACAACTAGTTTTAGCCAAAAGAAACAAAAGAAATTGCTACCAAGTTATGCTACCTCAGCCATAATCCTCAGGACTCATCCTCAAAAATCCCACTCAAATCAGCAAAAACACCAAAGTGAACCCCTATTAACCCTAAGGATTGATTTTGATGAGAAATAAAATATTTGAGTATATAGGTGGACTAATAAATTAGTTGAGATCATGTTTCAGGATGCATGGTAGAGTATCAAATCAAACATCTCTAAAAGTGTATTTAAGATTCAATAAGGAGATGTTGGAGGCTTTTGAGGCATGAATCACACCTAATGCAAGGCTTGAAGAAGGTATTTTTACCAAAATCAAAGAGAAATCAAATTGAATTATGTAAAAATTTTCAGCATAACACTCCAAGAGTTGACCCCTGATTCGATCCCTGATTCAGCTCGAGCTGAAACCAAAATAAAAAAAAGTCTGGCATGCAAGAGTTTCAGCTGGCACGATCTCGAGCAGAGGGATGAGTCGATTTGAGCTCCTCATGTCGAAGTCTTAGAAAAATATAAAGAATATGATTTTTAGGATAAAGTGCAGAAAGGACTCAAACAGAGGGACGAGTTGACTCAAGCTTCAACTCGAGATCCTTGAGTCGAAGTCTTAGGAAATATAGAGAATAAAAGTTTAGAAATAAAGTTCGACATGATCTCGAGTAGAGGGATGAGTCGACTCGAGTTTCATGAATCGAGGTCTCAGTAAAATATAGAGAGTGTGATTTTCATGATAGAACTCTCAAGCTAAGGATCGAGTCGACTCGAGCTCAAATTGCTAGTTTCTGCAGAATATTCAGAACTGTACAGATTGCTTCTAAATGGCTCTTTTCAGTCCTTCAATGGTCTAAAACCTCTCTTCAACCTATCAAATATTAGAAATGTTAGATATATGTGCCCTAGAAGCCAGAATTGGCTGACACTTGTAATACACTTCTAGGGGCAAAATTGTAATTTTGACTAAAATCAATAAATGGGTTATTTTCTATCACATATGTGTATTTAGTGTCTGTGATACATCCTTTGAGTTAATGGTAATGATAATTCATATTTTCAAGAGTTGAAAATTTAAGACATGAATAATCATTATTAACTCATAAATTGCTCCTGACCATAGGATCATCACGAGGATGGTGATTGATCCGGAAGGTTGGTGTACAATCGCTTCTCTTTAGTAGATGAGTCTTGAGTCTACGGTGTGGAGACACCGGAGCGAGAGTACAGGTACTCGTTAGAGAATGAGGGCACTGAGCGTGACCACCTCGAGTAGTCATTAGGGAGTCTACCTTCTCGTCAATGACTGACTCGATGCTGCAGTAGTGTGTCTGGTTCTTTGACCTGAGATGCATCGGCAGTTCACCTTGAGGGTGTTATAGTTTGACTACACCATTACTCGGTCTCCTAGCCATATGGAACCCTGAGGTGTATGTTGGCTATGACATGTTCATTGTAGGAACTGGATTGCATCAAGATGGAATCTATCTACCTCGGTGGTAGAGGAGTAGCCCTATGATGATCATGAGAATCAAGTCCAGAAATCCATGGCCATGGTAGAGTGAAATAATAGAAAGAGTTTCTATTTAGATTTTCACATTGGACTCGAATCGAATGATTACATCATATGACAGAGACTAGGGTTTGACGAGTTCACCTTAACCCTAATCTGATCGGGGCTCAAGATAGAAGAACTGAATCACACAGGTAGCTGCACCAAGAGGTTCGCATTCAGCTCTGATGGGTTGCCACCATATACTGCTAGGTGTCACTGGTGGATTTTGGGAGCAATTAGAATGATTTAGATGATCGATCATTCTAGCTGTTCGAATCAGAAGAGTTCTGATCCATCGAAAGGAGTTTCGATGATGTCGATGATAGAGATCATGACATATCCCATTACCATACAGAACTGAACCTAACTGGGTCACACAAATAAGGGTTTGAATCTGGTGATCATCAATTGAACTGATCTAGTTCAATTGATCTGAATGAGATTCAATTAGGTTCAAGGAAATCGTGCTAGCACTCGATTGAACCTAACGTTCTTCTTTTGCTATCATAAATAAGTTGTCCTGTCTGAGCCAAAGGAGTTTGTGCTCAAACAGAGGCCTTCATATGGTCTGACAGGAGGTTGTCCAAGTCAGAAAAGGTTGTCTTATTTGTAAGACACTACCTGCCATTTTTGGTCACCTGCCATTTCTTGTTCTTTGACTTTGGTCAAAAGTCTACCTTTGACTGGTCAAACGTTGACCATTGATACTTTGACTTTTGACCACATGTCATGCACCTATTGGAGAGCTGGTGGGGGCCTGTCCCCCTGCCAGAACCTGGCAAGGAGAAGGGCGCACGCCACCCTAGGCGTGATGCCCAAGTTGGAGGCGCCTAGGAGTCCTTGTTGGACAAGGACTCCATCTCCTTTTTTGGATTCCAATTAGAGTTCTTCTAAGAACCAACTTTGACTGGTCTTAGGCGCCCTCTAAGGAGGAATCCAGGGGTCTCTATTCCCACCAATCAGATTTAGATCTGATTTCACAAAGGGTTGTGATTGGTTGGGAAGAAGAGGAGTTGGATCACAGCTAGTCTATAAATAAGACCCTGTATCCAACTCAGATTGTATGAGATAGAGATATGATGAGATCATAGTTTCTCCATGCCCCAAGGCTGCCTCTCCCCTCCTTCTCCATGCCATAGTCTCTTCTCCCCTTGCTCTCCACGTCCAAAAGGAGTTTTGGACCTTGGTTGGTGCGATTCAGATCAAAGAAAGGCGATCAAAAATAAGAAGGCTGCGCTGCTGCAAAGGACGACTACTCATCTTCAAAAGAGTTTTGAAGATCCTCCAGATCAGATCTAGATCTAATTTTTGGAGGTGTGATAGAGAAGAAGAGGATCTCCAGATCCAACCCGAGTGGATACCGGTAGAGGCCAGGCGCTTGCGTGGCTAAGATCCAGAACCTTCCGCTGCAAACAGGATCATCAACAGGGTAATAGGATTACCCAGATCAGGTAAATTAAATTTGATTTAATTTATCTTTTAATTTTATTTTATTAAAATAATAAGAATCAGATCTGAAACATATCAAGATCTGATTGGGATCAAGAGAAAAATTTTTTTTGAAATATATCTCTTGATCTGATCAGATCTGAACGAACCTGGACCGAAAAATCAGAATTTTCTTTCAACTGATATTAGAGCCAGATTCTAAAATTATTTAGAACTGATTTTAAATTTATTTTAATTAGAATGATAATTGAACATAAGATGTGATCAGATTTGAAATCAGAAAAAAATTAAAATTAAATAATTTGGATCTAAGATTAGAAGATATGCATGACTAGTTCTAGAATAGAATAGTTCTATAGAATATTTTTGCATATTTTTGATTTAATCCGATTAAATCATGTTTTAGATCTTTTTATTTACTATTTTTTGATATTATAAGTGTTATAATAATATCTGAAAAATAGTAAATAAAAATTATTTAATTTTTAAATATCATATGAGATATGATTGATGCATGTCTAGACTAGTTGTAGAATAGTTCTACATAATTGTCTAGATTAGAATTTATTTTTGATAAGATCAATTTAAATCTAATTTTTCAAATTATTATGAGATAATTTAGATCTAAAAATATGCATGATTTGATACATGAGATGTATGCAAAATATGCCATGATTAGATCTACTTTATATATGAGATATATGATATAGATCTGATATTGTTTTGTAGCATTGAATGTTCCTGATTAAGGCGTTCCTCTTGGCCGTCCGATCATAAGAACGAAGAAGGGTTTAAAGGCCCTCTCTTCTCATTCGATGGGGTGTTCTTATGATGTGTAGGGGTGCTGCGTGTTCGTCCTTAATCAGAAACCGAAAACTTACTTTCTGTAAAACCCTAGATCCTGAAACCCTAGGATTTATTGTGCATATTTTATTTATGAACCCTACTTAATTAAGAATTAAGTTTATGGAATATTAATCAGGTCTAAAATTAAGAATTTCAGATCTAAGACATATTCATAATACTGGGTTCGGGCTTGGGTAGCTCAATTAGGTCTAAGCGGTTGATCAAACCGAATCAAGAGTTGGTTAGATGGGATCAACAATGCTTAAATTGACCAGCCTAATAGGATTAAGTCTGGGTCAAGATCGAGTCACGATCAAGCAAGACCTAATTAGGCTCAGAGGTTAGAGTCTGGATTGTAGGCTAACCCAATTGGTTCTGGCTCAACAATTTGGTGTCTAAGGTAAGTTTGGCACAGACGACCGACTGGTTTTTAATTGGAAGCTACTCGACCTGAATGCGTTCTTGTACGAGTTAATGGCATATTCCTTCCACCGGTCTCACTTACCTGGCCATATCTGTTGACACAGTTCTGATCTGAGGTGGTCAATAATCCAAGCTAACCCATGCCACTAGGTTAGTCATAATTATTATGATTAAGCCAAGTCTAGTTTAATGAGACCTGAATCAATTCTCCCTAAGAAAAGATTAAGTCTGAGGTCTTCCACCATTGTAGATGTGCGGGCCCTTCTCAGGGTTGATTGTTCTTGGCTGGATACAGTGGCTCAGTTGCACCGGGAAGATGCAACAATGTCTATTAGGCATTGGATGCTATGGGCTGGAGGATGAGTTGGGCTCAATATTTCGGATACGGTGGGAGACTCAATTAGGAACCCAGTCTATGCAAATGGTGGGTCTAACTTAACTAAGGAGTGGATCAATATTTCGGATACGGTGAGATTCATGAATTAGAGACCAAGTTCGGGTGCACCATGATTAGAGAATCATTGAACAAGAGTTGTTCACTCATTGGCTAACCCATCACCAATAACTGTTAGGTGAGGTGATGAGTAAGTTGGTGAGACCGCACCACCCACTAGAAATCATTAATCGTGGAGATTTTCGCATCTTTACAGAGAGAGTGTAGGGATCCGAGAAAATAGTGGGAGCTAATTTGTTTAAAAATAAAATTCCTAAATAAATTGGTCAAGTCAAAATTACAGTATCTAACTAGAATCTTTGACTCTCTATAGGAATATATCTGCGTCAAACCCATTGGCACGTATCCTAGACACACATAGACTGACTGGACCCAATTATAAAGATTGGTTTAAGAACTACAAAATTATTTTGGGTTCCGAGAAGTTAACTCATGTTTTGGACCAGGACCCTCCCACATTTATCCAGTCCGTCCATCTGTTGAACAGAGAGCGTCTCTGGAAAAATGGATTGACGAAGATAATAAGGCCAGATATTACATGTTGGGCTCGATGTCTGATGAGCTCCAGCACCAACATGAGGATATCGGGACTGCTCGCCAAATGTTGGCTCACCTGCAGGAGATGTTTGGTGAACAGAGTCGCGCAGCCAAATATCAAGTTACAAAATGACTTTTTAAGGCTAAGATGCGTGATGGGCAGTCAGTCCAAGATCACTGTCTGACAATGATCAAGGACATGGAAGAGCTTGAGAAGCTCGGTGTGAAGTTGGACTTGGACCTGCAGAACGATATCATTCTGCAATCCTTGACTAAGACATGTATAAACTTCAGAATTCCTTGGCCGAGTTAATGAATATGCTGGTTACCGCTGAGCTTTCTATGAAAGGTTCTAAAGCCTCAGTTCTTGCTATGGAACGAACTTCTTCCAAAAAAAAGTCTTATGGAAAGAAAAAGAAGTCTGTGAAAAAGCAAAAGGTGGAAGGATCAAAGAAGAAGAAGGCAGAATCGAAGAAAAAGGCCGATGGCAAAGGAAAGTATTTTCATTGCAACAGCGACGGCCATTGGAAGCAGAACTTGTCCCTACTTACCTGGCCACCCTGAAGAACAAGAAGGAAGGTCCTTCTAGAGGTATGCTCATTATTCAAGCAAAACGTGAATGCCAAATGACCTAGGGATAGTCCAAACGACAGATATCTATGGCACTTGAGATTAGGTCATATAGCAGAAGATAGGATCAACAAATTAGGAGAAAAATGGGCTATTGAGTCCATTGACTTCCGAGTCATATCCAACTTGTGAATCCTGTCTTCAAGGCAAAATGACTAAACTCCCTTTTGTTGGACATGGGGAGAGGGCCACAGATCTCCTTGCCCTAGTACATACTGATGTGTGTGGCCCATTTGATGTGCCGGCTAGAGGCAATTTTGTCTACTTCATTACCTTTACCGATGATTTATCTAGGTATGGGTATGTGTATCTTATGAGACACAAGTCTGAAGCTTTTGAAAAGTTCAAAGAATTCAGACATGAAGTAGAAAAATAAATAGAAAAACCCATTAAGGTTCTTCGATCAGATCGAGGAGGTGAATACCTTAGTAGGAAATTCCTAGACTATCTCAAGGATAATGGCATAGTCTCTCAATGGACTCCACCAGGAACACCTCAACTCAACGGGGTTTCAGAATGGAGAAATCGGACTCTATTAGATATGGTTCGATCCATGATGAGCTTTACAGACCTCCCTGATTTTCTTTGGGGACACTCATTGTTAACTTCAATCTATCTACTGAACAGGGTTCCCTCTAAAACCGTTCCTACCACACCGTATGAGATATGGCACGGTAAGAAACCAAGTCTGAGTCATCTCAGAATTTGGGGTTGTCCAGGCTCATGTCAAAAGACAACAAGCGGACAAGTTAGAGTTTAGGTCCTTCAGAGCTCGATTCATAGGATATCCTAAAGAGTCATTAGGATACTATTTCTACATTCTAGAAGACCACAATGTGATTGTGAGTCGACATGCCATCTTTCTTGAAAAATAGTTTATTCAAGATAGCGGCATTGGAAGGCAGATCAAACTTGATGAGAAAGTCTCACAAGCAGAACGAGCTAAGGACCAAGTGGAACCAAATCAGGTTGAGCCAATAAGAACCACTACCTCCTCCACACTAGATCGGAAAGAGTTTCCCATCCCCCTGAAAGATACTTAGGTATTGTTTCAAAAGGATGTAGAGGAAATGTTCCTCGTAGGGAGGTAATAGGTGGTGCTCATGGAGATGATCCCAAAACCTACAACGAGGCGATATCAGATATCGACTCCGAGAAATGGCTAGAGGCAATGCAGTCAGAAATTGACTCGATGCACTCAAACCAAGTCTGGACCTTGGTAGATCCACCAGAAGGTATAGTACCTATTGGATGTAAATGGATCTTCAAGAGAAAGATTGGTGCAGATGGGAATGTGGAGACATTCAAGGCTAGATTGGTGGCAAAAGGTTATAGTCAACACGAAGGCATAGACTATCAGGATACCTTTTTCCCAGTAGCTATGCTAAAATCCATCCGCACATTGCTTGCTGTTGCAGCCTATTTCGATTACGAAATATGGCAAATGGACGTGAAAACGGCATTCTTGAATGGATATCTTGAGGAAGATATCTATATGGAACAGCCGCTAGGTTTCACATCCAGTGATACTGATCACAAGGTTTGCAAGCTGCAAAGGTCCATATATGGACTTAAGCAAGCATCTCAGAGCTGGAACACTCATTTCAATGATGTGATCAAAAAGTTTGGTTTCATCAAAAATGAAGAGGAACCATGTGTTTTCAAAAGGGTCAGTGGGAGCACTGTTGTCTTCCTCGTATTGTACGTGGATGACATCCTCCTTATTGGAATGATATTCCCATGTTGACATCAGTCAAGATGTGGTTGTCCAAGGAATTCTCCATGAAAGACCTAGGTGAAGCATCCTTTATTCTAGGAATTAAGGTCTATAGAGGATAGACCGAATAGGATGCTAGGACTTTCACAGAAGATGTACATAGAGAAAGTACTAAAGAGGTTTAGTATGGAAAATTCTAAGAGGGGATTAATATCCTTCAGACATGGTATTCATCTTTCTAAGAAGATGTGCCCCAGCACACCTGAGGAAATAGAACGCATGAGCAAGATCCCTTATGCTTCTGCAATAGGGAGCCTCATGTATGCCATGCTATGTACACGACCTGATATAGCCCATGCTGTGAGTGTCACAAGCAGATATCAGTCAAATCCAGGTGAAGAACACTGGACTTCTGTGAAATGTATCCTTAAGTACTTGAGAAGAACTAAGGATATGATGCTGGTCTTTGGTAACGGAGAACTCCTGGTCTAGGGATACACAGACTCGGACTTCATGTCCGATATAGATGATCGAAAGTCGACATCTGGGAGTCTGTTTGTGTGCAATGGTGGAGCTATCAGCTGGAAGAGTTCCAAGCAAACGGTGATAGCAGTAGATTCCACCATGAAAGCAGAATATATCGCTGCATCAGAAGGCTGCGAAGGAAGCATTCTGGTATAAGAAGTTTGCTGCAGAAATCGGAGTCGGAGTAATGCCTCAGATGCCATTTCTCTATACTAACGACAACAATGGCGCCATAGCCCTTGCTAAAGGAGTCGAGGTCTCACCAGAAATTCAAAGCATATGAGCGACGATACCACCCTCATCCATGATTACCTTGAGAAGGGTTATGTCGAGGTCAAGAAGTCGACTCCGCAGATAAGTGCAGACCACTTACAGAAGTCGTTGGCCAGCAGAAGGATCGAAGGCCCCCCTTGATGAAGATGGGAACTTAGACTTGTAAAGCCAATTGGCTTTAGGATAAGTGAGAAGATTGTTTAGATATACTGTGCCCTGAAGCCAGAATTGGCTGACAACTTGTAATACACTTCTAGGGGCAAAATTGTAATTTTGACTAAAATCAATAAAAATGGGTATTTTCTATCACATATGTGTATTTAAGTTCTGTGATACATCCTTTTGAGTTAATGGTATGATAATTCATTATTTTCAAGAGTTGAAAATTTAAGGACATGAATAATCATTATTAACTCATAAATTGCTCCTGACCATTAGGATCATCAGAGAGGTGATTGATCCGGAAGTTGGTGTACAATCGCTTCTCTTTAGTAGTGAGTCTTGAGTCTAACGAGTGTGGAGACCATCGAGCGAGAGTACAGGTATCGTTTAAGAGAATGAGGGCACTGAAGCGTGACCACCTGAAGTAGTCATTAGGGAGTTTACTCATCTCGTCAAGATGACTGACTTCCGATGCTCCAGTAGTGTGTCACCTGGTTTTTGTTTGACTATGCATCGGCAGTTCACCTTGAGGGTGTTAATGTTTGACTACACCATTATCGTCTCCTCATATGGAACCCGAGGTGATATGTTGGCTATGAACATGTTCATTGTAGGAACTGGATTGCATCAAGAATGGAATCTATCTACCTCGTGGTAGAGGAGTTAGCCCTATGAATGATCATGAGAATCAAAAGTCCAGAAATCCAGGCCAGTGGTAGATGAAATAATAGAAAGAAGTTTCTATTTAGATTTTCACATTGGACTCGAATCGAAATGATTACATATATTGACAGAGACTAGGGTTTGACGAGTTCACACTTAACCCTAATCTGATCGGGGCTCAAGATAGAGAACTGAATCACACAGTAGCTGCCCAAGAGGTTCCCATTCAGCTCTGATGGGTTGCCCCATATTACTGCTAGGTCTTACTGGTGGATTTTGGAGCCAATTCAGAATGATTTTAGATGATCGATCATTCCTAGCTGTTGAATCAGAAGAGTTTCTGATCCATCGAAAGGAGTTTCTGATGATGTCCGATGATAGAGATCAATGACAATAATCCATTACCATACAGAACTGAACCTAACTGTCACACAAATAAGGGTTTGAAGTCTGGTGATCATCAATTGAACTGATCTAGTTCATATATTTGAAATGAGATTCAATTAGGTTCAAGAAAATCGTGTCTAGCACTGATTGAACTACGTTCTTCTTTTGCTATCATCAAAAATAAGTTGTCCGTTCGAGCAAAGGAGTTTGTCTCAAACAGAGGCCTTCATATGGTGAAGGAGGTTGTCCAAGTCAGAAAGGTTGTCTTATTTGTAAGAACTACCTGCCATTTTTTGGTCACCTGCCATTTCTTGTTCTTTGACTTTGGTCAAAAGTCTACCTTTGACTGGTCAATGTTGACCATTGATACTTTGACTTTTTGACCACATGTCATGCACCTATTGGAGGCTGGTGGGGGCTGTCCCTCTGCCAGAACCTGCAGGAGGAGGGCACATGCCACCCCTAGGCGTATCAAAGTTGGAGGCGCCTAGGAGTCCTTGTTTGGGAAAGGACTCCATCTCCTTTTTGAATTCAATTAGAAGTTCTTCTAAGATCCAACTTTGACTGGTCTTAGGCGCCTCTAAGAGGAATCCAGGGGTCTCTATTCCCACCAATCAGATTTAGATCTGATTTCACAAAGGGTTGATATTGGTTGGGAAGAATAGAGGAGTTGCATCACAGCTAGTCTATAAATAGACCCTGTATCCAACTCAGATTGTATGAGATAGAGATATGATGAGATCATAGTTTTCCTATGACCCCAAGGCCTTGCCTCTCTCCTCCTTCTCCATGCCATAGTCTCTTCTCCCCTTGCTCTCCACGTCAAAAGGAGTTTGTGACCTTGGTTGGTGTCGATTAGAATCACAAGAAAGGCGATCAAAATAAGAAGGCTGCTGCTGCAAAGGAGACTACTCATCTTCAAAAGAGTTTTGAAGATCCTCCAGATCAGATCTAGATCTAATTTTGGAGGTGATGATAGAGAAGAAGAGATCTCCAGATCCAACCCGAGTGGATACGTAGAGGCCAGGCGCTGTGCGTGGCTAAGATCCAAAGACCCGCTGCAATACAGGATCATGACAGGGTAATAGGATTACCCAGATCAGGTAATTAATTTGTTTAATTTAATTTTTTTAATTTTATTTTATAAAATAATAAGAATCAGATCTGAAAACATATCAACAAGAGTCTGTATGTGGGATCAAGAAAAAAAGGTTTGTAAATATATCTCTTGATCTGAATTAGATCTGAACGAACTTGGATCGGGAATCAAGGATTTTCTTCAAGACACAACTACAAAACATCTGAAAGAAGTGACTTGACTATTCAATTATTGAAAGAAAATCAAATGAAATGAAGAAAGTTCCAAAAAACCTTAAAAAAGAGCATTTCAACTCCAATTTCAAAGAAAACTACCAAATCAAGAGATTTCTTCAATAAGAAGAAAAGCTTATCTGATCAAGCCTCCATCAAAGAAGATTTCAAAAAAGCTTCATCGACTCCACTTGCTCATCAAAGAGACTTTTGTATTTGAAATTTATTGTTGTTTCTTTTGTATTTCTTGTAACTTACCTTAATAGGATTTTGATTCTAAGGAAAATCGACCTATCCAAGCTGAGAATTGGATTGTAAGCGCAAAGTTATGCTTTAGAGATTGGTTGTGATTGATATCTGGTTAAAAAATCAACTAAATTTTAGATAGTGAGTCTTGAAAAACTATCCAACTATAATCCTGGAGAGATTATAATAAAATTTTCAAGGTCTTGGAGAGTGGACGTAAGTATAAAGGACACCGAACCACTATAAATTCTTTGGTATTTGTGATTGCTCTTATTTCTTACTTTTTATTGCATTTATATTTTTCGCATATTTAGTTAATATTACACTTTACCACACTTCAATATTTTACTTAGTTTTTTCAAAATGTCATATTACTTGCTTAAATTTTGAAAAATTCAATTCACTCCCCTATTGGATTATCTTGCTAGGCAACAAGTGGTGTCAGAGCTTAGTACTCACTTCATTTGATTTAACAATCAAGAGTTAATCCAAATGACAATCTATTGAGTGCATCCACTTGTTCGAGGGCAATTGACCACCGTCCATCCTTGTTCAATGGAATAAATTATACTTATTGGAAAGCACGTATGTGCATTTACATTCAAGAATTAGATTATCAACTTTGGAGAGTGATAATCAAAGGCTCACACACTTTCATAATTAAAGTAGAAGGTAATAAAATTTTCAAATCCGAGAGGAATTGGGATAAGCATGCATGAAGAATGATAGAATTAAATGCTAGATCATAAATGTCTTATATTGTGTACTAGATCCTAATGAATTCAATAGAATCTTTACTTGTGCTTCAGCTAAGAAAATTTAGGATAGGTTAGAGATTATCCATGAGGGCATAAATCAAGTAAAAGAGTCCAAAATAAACATGCTAAGTACAATAAAAATTATGAATTATTTAAAAATAAAAGCTATGAATCTA